>VZSG01001140.1:81295-94310 GCA_013398315.1 Nothoprocta pentlandii | reverse complement strand
CTGCAAGTGAGGGCGAGGGCAGGGACGGGGCATAACGGGTCCTGAGCGCGCTCTGCCTTTGCCCTTGTTGGCGTTGTGCCTCACCTGCTGCCCTTGTGCTGGTCTCGCAGGGCCTGGACGACGACGGAGATGCCACCCTGCTCGGCACCTTCGTCTATGACATTGAAGGAGAGGTCCTACAGCTCTTCCCACTGAAGGTATGGTAAGGGCGTGCAGACAATACCAGGCAGGAAGGTGGGTGTGTGGGCAAGGCTGGAGCAGAGCCAATGCCTGAAGTGGATGGCAGTAGGGGCAGAGGAACCTGAGCCCCAGATGAGGAGGACACAAGGCATTTCAAAGGCTCAGCAGTGGCCAGCTGTGGTAAGGAAAGCAGACAGCCATCAGGACCAAAGCATGGGTCTCTGCATCCCTGGAGCTCCCCAGCTGCGCCCATCGCTTTTGGCAGAGCCAGCGGTGCCCATGGAACTTCCCCCCCCCAGGGAGGAGCCTGTGGAACCCTTGTCCAGAACATGGGTGCCTCTGACAGGGAAACTCAGTGGGCAGCGCTGCTGAGCCCCAGGTTTCCACAGCTGCTCTTGCCCCCTTTGTTAGAGCAGGGATTTTCTTTTGAGCTGCAGGGGTGTCTCTGTAAGCCCTATTAATGGGGGCCAAAGAGAGGGAGTGAGCCTTCCTCTGTTGGGAGTGCTAGCCTCATTTCCTGAGCACGACCAGGGCTTCCAAAGGGACTATACGGCTTGCTCTTGTTGCCCTTTACAACCCAGTAATGGTGTTTCTTTTGATCTCCTTTTTGTTGCAGAGTGAGCTTCGCAAAGCTTTTCAATACATCCAAATTGATGTTGAGAGCAACTGGGGAAACCCCGACTACACCTGCATTTATCAAGTACAGGTGCATGGAAGAAGAGCTTTGCAGCACTAATGCTGACAACTTTTATTCAAAAGAATAAAAAGAAAGACAAAGTGGTGGTTGTGTTTTGATGTGTAACATGGCATTGCATGGACAGTCCCATAAGCAGCAAATTGCTTCTCATTCTGCACTGGGCCCTTCCTCAAGCTTTTCACTTTTTCTCTACTGTTTTCATAATTTGCTGTACACAGACATTGTTCCAGTCCCCTCTTTTTCTTCTTTGTGTTTTGCAGCTGAATTCTTCCCCAGTCTCTTTCACGAGAAGCTGAAGCCTGGCAGAGCCTGGGGCTAAAGATCACCAAGCTAGTGCTGCTAACTTTTATTCAAAAGAATAAAAAGAAAGAAAAAGTAATGTGGTGGTTGTGTTTTTTTCCAACTGGACATCATTGAAATGCAGTCTAGCAGACGCTATATGGAATAGAGAATGGGTACATTTTTGCAAATAATTGTCTTCTTATTTCTACAAAGCTGACACTTCAAGGCATAACCAAGGACAAGAGAGCTCTTCTAGAACTCAATGAATTTACCGTAGTATGATTGCAGTGCTCTTTTAATATTCTTCCTTTCCTGGGACTTGAACTATTTACAGCTTCTTTTCTATTTTCAAATCTAGCAAACAGAGGAATACAGTCATCTCAAGTACTGTCATCATGGTAAAGCCAGATTCTTAAGACATCGTTGTACATCCTACTATTGGTCAAAAAAAAAGATTTTTCAATTTACACATTTTCAACATGAAGCAGTTAGAGAAGTTAGAGAAGTAAGGATACATAGTTCATGGTAGATTATCTAGTACAAAGTGTTTTGACAGTTGAACATAAACGTGATTGGGTTTGTTGGATACACCTGAAATCTCTGAAAGCAAAATTATTCTGTAGGGTTTTTTTTTCTTGTATTTAATCCCTCTTCCATACCGACCATTAAGCTCCTTGAACTGAGAATACCTTTACAGAGTGCCAATACTGAAAATCCACATCTGTCTCTGTAAACATGTATGAATTTAGCACTTAATAATTGTGACACTTCCTAGCTTTCAATGCTGAACTTAATTAGAAATCATTAATTATTAGAAATCATTAATCATTAGAAATCTCCAAAAGAAGAAAGATGCAAGGCCTATAACCTTGGAAGAATTAGTGTTATGCTTTTTGTTTGTTTTTTTTTTCTTTGAAATATATTCTTATTGAAACTGTGTGACCTTAATTTTTTATAAGTTCAAAATGAGAAAAAAAAAATCTGAATTCAATAGAGTGGTATATTTTAATGAGTACTACGTATATACAGCTATAAGACATAGTCTGTATGTATGAATATATTTTTTGAGAAATGTGGACATTGTATGTAAGAAGTAAAGAGATTATTTTCTTTATGTTACTTCTCCAAACTCTATGATCATCTGATATGGAATTAGAGCAAAAATTTAGATGCTTGCTCTTGCTTGTCATTTCAGTGATATTAAAATTGTTGTTTTGTAAGAGCAGGCATGCAGAAGAAGCTAACAAGAGTTCCTGAGAATTATGTGAAAATCCTGTTCCTGGAAACAAAAATGGTTGTCTGTGAAAGATAGCTTTCTTTCAAAGCTTTTAATCAGATCAAGCGTTTTAAAAGAAAACCATTAAGATACGCAAACTCTTCATGGAGCAACACAACTCTGACTGGTATAGAAGGCTATATGAGCTCTGTAGCAAACTTGAGAATTCCTTAGCACACTGGACTATTCAGATGATTTTGACGGAACACAAAGTAAACACATGGAGTTCTAGTTTAAACAAAGATTTTCTTAAGCATTCAAGTCTCTTCAGGTTAGGGCACACTTGTAAGTAAGTGGTCTATCTGGAAGTATCAATGGTTTATGAAAACTAACAACTAAATAACTATAGGCAAAGCAAACATTTGAGATGAGGAAGGGCCTTTGAGTCACCGTGGTTTCTGAGAAGTGAAGAATCATTACAGCAAAATATTTGGCCGACTTAGGCATGAAATAGCTCATGACTGAAAGGAAGAGTGAGGCAGAAGAAACAGGTATTTACAGCTTAAGGCTAAATAATGGAAGAGGAACTGATAAGAAAGACAAAACAAATAAACAAAACAAACAAAACAGAAAAGGAGGAGATTGGAGATAGAGGATATAAGTCTGTAGATTGCATGGAGTCCCAGCAGATCTCAGGCCAAATTCTGTAAGTACCCTACTTAGATCAAAAGTACATCATACACTATTTAGGAAACAAATACATTTTCTGAAGAGGATGTCTTTTCTCATCTGTAGAGAGGGATCCTGTGTCTGATTAGCATCTGCATGTGTCAGAAAGCCATCACTTAATCTACCTGCAGCTCCATTTCTGTGACACAAAGTTTTTGTACCATTATGCTCATATATATTCTTGGTACATCAAATATAGCTACTGAAATGCCAGGGCTTAGAATTGGAGTACATGAGCTTGCCTATATAGCCATATTGTAATGGTGTACCAAAACAGGTCCACCTACACCTGAACACAGCTCCAGAAAATAAAGCCAGAGAGATGATTCCACAGAGCCTGGAGCACAGGTTTGCTACACAGTGAAGTGATAAAGCATTTTCTTATATCAGGGCTTCTTTGTGCAGGATTGAAAAAAAAAATGTCATCTTACCAGCTGCATTTGCATGGATGTGCAGTCTAGGTGGTAAAGGATACAAACAGAAAAAAAAAATCTGTGTTTTTTCAATTTACTGAAGAGATTTTAAATGATAGGTTACCAATTGAGTGTTTTGTGTCATACTTTTCTAACATAAACCAAAACAGTGTACAAAACTCATTAGTAGAAAAAGAAAAAAAGAAAATAAACTTGGGCGATATTTGTATTATTTAAAGTTTAGATATATATCTTGCCCATATTGACTGGTTTCCCCAGTAAAAACAGAAATCAGCCAGTAAGTATTTCAAATAGAATATTAAATACATATATATATACCACTAGCACCTTGCATTTGATTATTTTAAAGTTGATGCTATGTCAGCTTTCTAGGTTTAATATTTATGCTAGTCAATATATTACCATTACAACAAATTTGTCTTATTATTTAGTTCTTGTGTATTGTTTATTTTCCATTTATAAGCTAATGCAAATTTAAAATACATTTGGAAAGCATAGGACCGGGAGCTTGAAATTCCTTTCTACTGTAACTTCCACTGACTGAAAACTCTTTGTGCCTGTGAAAGCTTGTGGTGTGCTTTTGACATGAACTCCTGGTATGACTTTAGCATGATATGGTAACATTTATAGCTCTTTTGTAAGGATCTGGACCTCATGTTCTCCAGATAAAATCACTGCCATTTTAGTTAATCTTGCATACACAGACTATGTATTAAAGACCTGCCTTATAATATCTCTCTTTTTATGAAAGAAAACAAATATTTTTGGCTAATAATTTCCTGATCAGTGTCTATAGATACCTCAAGGGAGGCAGTGAGGAGGAGGGGGCGGCCTCTTTTCAGTGGTGGCCAGTGACAGGAGTAGAGGAAACGGCCACAAGCTGAGGCACCAAAAGTTCCTCGGGAACTTAAGGAAACATTTATTGACAGAGAGGGTGACAGAGCCCTGGAAAAGGCTGCCCAGGGAGGTTGTGGAGTCTCCTTCTTTGAAGATCTTTAAAAGCCGCTTGGACACAGCCCTGTGCCACGTGCTGTAGGTGACCCTGCGTGTGCAGGGGGGTTGAACTAGATGATCTCTGAGGTCTCTTCCAACCTTAAGCATTCTGTGATTCTATGAATACACAAAATCTGAAATCACATTCCGAGTCTCAGCCACCTTCCTCTATTTTTTGTACTTTGGAAGGTCTGTGATGCCAGATTTTCTGACCATATGTTTTCATAGCACATGTTGCACAGTGCTTATTAGTGCTGTTTTGTTTAGCAGTTCTTAGTAAATGTGATTTCTACATTGGCAGTAATCCATAGCTTGTATTTGAGGGGGAAAAAATGTAGCATTAGTGATGTCTCAGTAAATAAAAACTGCATTTACTTATCTTGTTTTTTAAATTTAAGGACAAATACATCACTTAAAGCTAATTTGACTTCTTTATCCGTATTTCATATATACTCCTGAATTTCTAATTTGTCATGCAAAAACTTACTTGACTCTTGACATCTGAGCAGAACAAATGTTATTGCTCTTCTGTAAAGAAACATTTTCAGTGCTTGACAAGTGAGATATAAAGTTCATAATTCTACCAATGCTGCATCACATGGGGTAGATCTCAGAGGAGAAAATGTTCTGAAAAATATCTATAACACAACAGCCAACTCTTTCTCATGATGATTAAAAAAATCAGCTTATGTTTTCAACCATATGAAACCATATGAAGCCTTTCAGTGCATTGCAGCCACAGAATTAAGCCAGGTGCCTGCCTAACATCTGCTTTAGCACAGCAAAGTTGTGATGACTTATTATGTCACATAATGGATACCTTCTTCCATGTAAAGTTGACAGGAATGAAGGTGGAAAGATGTCTGAAGTAGGCAGTATGTGCATGAATTATCTCTTTAATACACTAATGTTTCTGCAAGCTTTTTGGCACTATCTCATATAACTAAAAAGAAAATGACTAATCTATCAATTAGTTACACAAATATGTAAGATTTTAATCCTTAAATTCTATAGGGTGATATTTTTTTCTTTTGCCTATATTTTTTTCCTTGTTTAAATACAACTGTGGCGCTTTAGCATAATAGTTATTTCCAGTTGATAGCATAGAGGAATTCTTCCCTGTCTATCTAGACATATTTCAGTGTTCTTTTCCAGGAAAGAGGAAAGCAGACAAACTGACAGAAGAATTCGGCTTTGAACAAACTCATGTCCTCCACTACAAACTGTTGAGAGCTCTAGGGCCATCATGAAGACATTAACTGTATAATAGTTTCTTCATTCAGTGCCCCTCTGCTTCATGATCCATTTCAGATTTGTAGAGGAGGCAGACAGCAGACATACCTCTTTTATCTTCTTCCCTAACACCTATCCCTTCAGCAACACGGCATGCAAAATGTTCTTTGTGTTATGGACTGGTTTGTTACAGATTTGTCACTGTAATGATAAATAAAACAACTCTGAGAGAATAAAACAACTCTGAAAGAAACTGTGGGACATAACTTTGGGGCCTATTGGGACATAACTTGCACAGCTCTTGCTGGCTCTGATTAGTGAAGAAATGATAAAATCCTGTGCAGTGCTAGTTCCTTGCCCATTCAAGAAAAAAAGGAGTACATTCTTCAGTTCAACAGGTATTGAATTTTGCATATAATATTTATAAACGGTTCATAATTTGAGTATCATTATATAATATTCATAAATTCATTTTTTCAAAGAGGATCTATGCCATTAAATGAATATTATTAGCTCTTCTTCCTGATTGCAAAGTTGCCATTAAAATAATTGAAATTATCTATAGCAAAGCACTTCTACCGGCCCATCCAACAATCACCAGACTAAATAACTCATTACCAGCCAAATGGATTATTTTTGCATATAGCTTTCAGTGGTCTGATAAAGGCATAATACTCAAATACTCGAGTGTAAAAATAAGTCTTTTATTAGAAATTATATTACGTGATTCTTACAGACTACATTTACATGCAGATCTTTATTAATACATCAGAAAACAATTCCTAGCAATGTTATTTATATATAGTTAAATGTCCATTATGTCAACGTGTTTTTGTGATGATAAAATACTTCACATAGTCTTGAAAGCACTTAATTAGGTGAACTAACCATAATGTCCAGCTATATTCAAGTATGCCAAGAAGAGAACACTAGCTGGTCATAACTAAACAATTGGTTAGTTAAAAAAAAAAAAAAAAAAAAAAAAAAAAAAAAAAAAAAAAAAAAAAAAAAAAAAAAAAAAAAAAAAAAAAAAAAAAAAAAAAAAAAAAAAAAAAAAAAAAAAGCAGTTAAAAATTCTTTTGAAGTAAAAGTTTCATACTATTTGCACTTGAAAAATGTTCTTTGTCATTACTGGATAGTACTTTGCTGTTTTAATGCAAAATAGGATCTCAGGAGAGAAACATCCATTATTAATTAGACATAAATTATTTCTAATCTACATACAGTTTTTAATCCCTGGCTTACAAAAATGCAAATAGTGCCTCAGAATCACTATATTAACAAACCATTTGTCTGCAGAAGTCAGGAGTCCAAACTCAGTGCAGAATATACAGCAATCATTTCAGACTGGTTCTAAAGAACTTGCTGAGTGAAGGTTACACTGAGCTGTACAGAAATGCAAATGGAAATGTATACAAACAAAAAGTTTCACATTGTAAGCTTGTTCATCGGTTCAAAATGGGGAAAAATAACCAAAAATATGCTTCTGTAAAACCTCAAACTTGAACAAGTAAGAAGAGCTTAAGAGCTGTTAGAAGTATAAGCAGAAGCTCCTGAACATGTCCTCTGCTTCCAGGTCATATATTGATAAATCAACTTTTTGACTGTGATGAAAATAAGGTGTGTTGTAACACCTTATTTAAGTATTTGCCGAGCCTTCCTCCAAAGGGCAGAAGCAAACTAGACTAACTGAACAGCTGATCCATTCCACTAAGGGGACACAATGCCATGAACACAAAAATGCTTGTAAGAAATTCACTTGAAAATTTTTACTATATAGAGCTCATGTTATTTCTGTAATATTCCTTTTTTTTTTGAGAGAGAGAGAGAGAGAGAGAAAGTTTGAGAGAAAAAGCTTAGGCATTCATTACAATTTGAGTAGAAACAGAATTTTACTCCTTTCTACACACAGTAATGATGAAGCAAAACTGAGTATGCAGGATAGAGTACCTGTGTCTGTTACTGGTGCTCATACCTCTTTAGATTTAGGTTTTTTTCATAGCTTTGTTCCTTTTCTCTTTGCAGGTGGCTGAGTGTCACATGAATATGGAGATGGTTTCAGCTGTATGGCAAATTTAGCTGTCTAGTTAGGGAAACTGCACACAGATAATCCGGGATAAAGCACATTATAGAGGTAGGTGTCTGTTCACTGTTGAATCTTCCTAATGCTCATCATAATAGTACTTGCTTTAATAAGTAGGGACTGCTCTGTTCCCAGACTCTAGAAAGAGTGCCAGCTCAGGAAAACTGCCAGAGAAAATTTCTTGAGTGATACAAACAAGCAGACTTTCCCTTGCTAGAGAGAGCAAGTCCTCAGGTGTTAAACTATGATCACAGAATTTCACTTGTCACCAGGGGCAAAAATAAACTTAACTGTTGCATTACATCTTATTCTAGTATGTTATGGTGATTGAATGAATGCACTGAGTCTTTAACAGCAGTAAGATATTTGATATACATAGGGTGAAGATACATGTGCTGCCGTCCCTGCTAAAAAGGTTGTTTTCCCTGAAGTTCAGAAAGATTAATATACACTACTACTGAAACCATATGCGAGCTCAAAGTTCCCAAAGGATTTTACACAGACCTTAAAAGCATTTTTAAAGTATCCTTTCTGTCCTTAAAAGATAAAGAGTCAGGAATCTATAGACTGATAATAATTTTCTTCACAGACAATACAGAGGAAAAAAAAAAAAAAAAAGAAGTACCTAGAAAATAGCGTAAAAGATACGTGACCAGAAACAAATTCATTAAGAACGTGTGGCATCAAACTATTAATTTCCATCCACATGGCAATATGCCTTGTGGATGAAGTGAAAAATTTAAATATGTCATTTATCTTAGATATTGGCTTTTATAGGATTTCTCCAAACAAGCTAGGTAACATAGTCTTCATGGGACTGCTATAACGTAGAAACAAAACTGACTGGAATTCACAAACCGTAGTTAACAGTAGCTCACTCTAACATTTCAGGGATCCATTAAATGATTTCTGCTGCCACTCATCCCATGCTAAGCACTATTTTGCTTTGTCAGTACAAACATAGTTCATGGAAAACTGGAAGTTTATGAGCTTGTGATATTTCAAAGTTACATTTTTTATGAAAAGAGTTTTCATCATAGAGATATAAACGGAAATATTATGGGGAAGACATAGGAAATAAGTAATCACAGAACAGTTAGGATCGGAAAGGACCTTTAAGAGTCCTCAAGGACTCTGTTCAAGAGGACTCACCTAAAACAAGTTGCCCAGGACCATGGACAACCAAATATCCAGAATTAACTGCTTCATTTCCTCTCCAGGGATCAAGGTGAGGATGAGTGGCCTGAGGAGGCATTCTTTTCCCTTTTGGGAACTGGAGAGACATTTATTTTCTTCGTCATAAGGCACCTCTCTGAATCACCATGACCTCTTGAAGTTAGTTTAGAGTGACTTTGGAATGACATGCCTCAGTCCCTCAGCATTCCTATGAGGGCACATGGACTTGTGCATGTCCATTTTGGTTAAATGATCCTGAACTTACTCCTCCTCCACCGAAGTCTTCCTTTCTTTAGACTTACCCCTGGGTCTTCAGGGCCTGGCATTGATAATGACTGCTCTTATTAGTGAAGACTGATACTCTCTAGGAACCTCCTGAATGGCCTGTGTCCTCCTGTGTTGTCCCTCCAGTGGATACTAGGATGATTAAATTCTCCCATGAGGACCAGGGAACATGAGGATACTTCCGGCTGCCTGTAGAAGGTCTCATCTACCTTCTTCTTCCTGATCAGATGACCTATCATAAACACCTACAACATCACTGTATCGCCCATATGGGTGCAGTCTGCTTCCTAATACAAATAAGTTCCGAATCAGCCCATCATCTCCCCCTAGCCTGAGCTCCATTCATTCCCACTGTTCTCCCACATAAAGGGAGATTTCCCCTCCTTACCTTCTGGCCTGTCCTTCCTGAAGAGCAGTTTCCCATCCACTGCAGCTTTCCAGTCATGTGAGATATCCTACTACATCTCCACAAACACAATAAGATTATAACACTGCAACTGAACACAGATCTTCAGCACCTCCTATCTTTTTATCATCCATTTGTATATAGGCACTCAAGCATATTGATTTCTCAAGGAGTTTCCCCATAGTATTGGCCTGTAGGCATTTCCTTGTCTGCATGAAAATGTTTGTGGTACCCTTGGTTAAGACTTGTTTTGTTGATATTGTCATCCCTACAACTCTTCCTTTTTCTGTCTTTCATAGTTAAAAGCCTTCTTTTACTAGGCTGGACAGGCTGTGGATAAAGATGCTTTTGTCCTGCTTACTAAGAGGTATCCCATCTCTCTCAAGCCCATATAGATGTCACATGAACCAAAATCTTTTATTTTATCATCATCTATGAGGTTGATTTTTGGCATGCAGTATCAGTCCGCTCCTTCTTACATTCCTTCTCTCAATAGCAGGATTAAGGAGAGAAACACCAGTCCACCATACCATTGACCACTGGTCACAGAGCTCTGTAGCAGTGATTGTTACTTTCCAGTCTGCCTTTGGCTCTATTATTGGTGCCCCCATGGAAGAACAGCAGTTGATAACAGTCAAAAGCGTGGACAAGTCTTAGCAGATCCCAGATTAGAGCCCTCAGGAAACATCAAACCTCTCCACATGACAGGTCAGGTTAGCAAATGAACATCTAGGTACCTTGCAGCACTGAGTCACCCACTAGCATCACTTGCCATTTCTTCAGGTTCCTGCCTGGCCAGAGATATATTGCCCAGAAGTTTCACTTGTAAGCATGCCCAGCTTCCCCACCATTTTCAGGTCAGTGAACCTGTTCAGTAGCTGACCTCCTTCAGGAAGAGCAGAAGCCTTCCTTCTGGTACAAGAAATTCCCAGCTTCCATCCTTCACCTTCTTCACCTTCTATTACTTTCAGTTCCCCAGACTCTGCTTCATCTCCACTGCTGCTGGGTCTCTTAAAGCTGTTGGGTCTTTATGAAGATCCTGTCTATCTCTCACTTGTCCCTTCTGGTGCTACAGAGCCTGATAACTTCCTTTCCCAACTTCTTTGTCTAGTTACACAACTCTTAACCAGCAGCCAACTTCTGCAGGAAAGTTCACTGTCACTTCCAACCTCATGGATAGGACCCATATATTCCCAGCAGCCTTGAGACCTGCAGATCTGCAGCCTCTTTCAGAAAGTCTGTCTCGATTGAAATATACAAAATGCCAAGGACAGTGACTCCAATGCCTACTGGGGCTTGGGTTAGAGTTTAAGGTCAGGGTTAAGTGAGGGTTAGGGCTAAGGTTATATGAGGGTTAGGGTTATACTCTGTGGCGTGTCACAAATGTGTGTGCTGTTTTTTTTCTGAATTAAGTTTAAGACACTTCTTTTCACTGTCCTGCACAAACTGCTACATAAATTGCTGCATCTTTTGGCTGCCTCTGTTAGCCATGCTCATGCACCTCCAGCATCTCAAAATATCATTTAAGTGCCTATTTCCTAGCTAGTAAATGCTTTAGGCTCCATTTTACTGCTGGAGATACTGTTACTAAACTGCATAAAAAGAAGCTGTCATCCAAGCGTTAAACAATCCAATGCATTTAGCAGAACAATTGTACGTCAGTGTCCTTTATACTATATATACACAAACTGCACAGCACCACATAGCATTACACTCCTACTGAGCATGTGATATCCATCATAACTGCTATTATCCCTCCATGAATGCATATTTGAATTTATGACAATATTTCCTCTTGGCTTCTGAAACGTGCCTGGTACAGAAATACACAATGTCACAGCAATGACAATTGCTGCTCCACAGCTGCTTTTGCTGAAAAGTCAATTGAATTTCAATTTCTTTCAGCAGTGAAAGTCAGGAAGAACCAATTAATATTGCTTTAACACTGTATGGTCTTTCCTCAGGCGTCACTTAGGATCCAAAAAAAAAACCATTTCAGATTCTGCTTGTAGGCCTTCTCCCAATAAAGCACAATATCTCTCTGAGTTTCAGGTGTAGTTCTATACCAAGGGAGGATTACTTTAAATACATTTCACAACATGTGTTATGTTGGCAAATAAATAAATAATAAGACACATTCAAAATTTCTTCATTTACAATCATTTTACAAAAAAAAAAAAAATCAAGTATCAAGTTCTATCTATCAAAACAACTAATTCATGGAAAGCATTGATATGATTCTTTTTACATTTTAGGTCCCTACATGGACCTAACTCCTCAAAATGAACAAAATCTTGGCTCTTCTCTCCTTAAAATGAATGAAATCTTGGCTCTTCTCTATGCCAAGATGTGAGAGTGTCAGTACAAATCATATTGAATAGTATTAAGCAATTCATGAGCATTGTGAATATAGCATACAACATCTCTGACAAGTTTATAGAATCATCTCCTATACTAAGAAATATTTCTGATTGTCTACTGATTTGCCCAGTTTCCTGCAGTACCAAGGGTATTGCTCTGAAATTCCACAGCAAATGTTTTACCTCTGATGGTTAGTTCACTAGGATCCGTAAAGGGTCTGCTAAAACCATGAGACCTTTAAAAGCCATCTGAGAATGGAGGAGCTAGAGTCTGAAAGAAAACTGATAGTCACATAAAAGCAAGGATGCTGAAACAAAAAGCAAAATCAGTTTTAGATTGTTATGACCTAGACCTATTGATAGGAAAAAAAAAAAAAAAACCTACATGAGTTACATTCTTTTAAATAAAGTTATAATAGTAATACAAAGGGTTTCATAGAATCATAGAATCATTAAAGTTGGAAAGGACTTTTAGAGATCATATAGTCCAACCTTCCTGCACATACAGGGTCACCTACAGCATGTAGCACAGGGCTGCGTCCCAGCAGGTTTTGAAGATCTCCATAGAAGGAGATTTCACAACCTTTTCCCTTAAGTTCTTGTGGAACTTTTGATGCTTCAGTTTGTGGCCATTTCCTCTAATTTTATCAATGGACACCACTGAAAAAGGCTAGCCCAATCCTCCTCACTGCCTCCCTTGAGGCATTTATAGACACTGATCAAATCCCCCTCAGCCTTCTCTTCTTCAGGCTGAACAGGCCCAGCTCTCTCAGCCTCTCAGCCTATGTTCTAGGCCCCTGATCATCCTCGTAGCCCTGCGCTGGACTCTCTCCAGCAGCTCCACATCCCTCTTGTCCTGGGGAGCCCAGAACTGGACAGTTTCCAGATGTGGCCTCACCAGGGCTGTGTATAGGGGGAGGATCCCCTCCCTCGACCTGCTG
>VZSG01001140.1:56566-80492 GCA_013398315.1 Nothoprocta pentlandii | reverse complement strand
TTCTTCTCCTCCATGCGCTTGGAGACAGCAGCCAGGATGAGCTGTTCCATCATTTTCCCAGGGATGGAGGTGAGGCTCAGCAGCCTGTAGTTACCCAGGTCCTCCTTCTTACCATTTTTGAATACCAGCGTGATCTCCTTGGGTAGGATGCTTCCAGAGCCCTCTGATGGTGTGTGAAATTATAGCATTTCTTAAGAGTTAATCACTTGAAAAAGGGTAGATTGAAAAAAAAAGTAGCAGTCAGAATGACTCCAGGTCATTTATCTGACATTGCACTCATTTCTAACACTACAATTTGTAACTAAGCTAAATGTAAGGAATTATTTATCCAAAAGCTATCTAAAAATGTAAGTCAATCAGTTTTCTAGCTCTTCATCTGTAAAATTTCAATAAAATTTTGGTATGTAGGTAGATAGATATTTAACATTTCCAATATACAGAAATAGTTATCTTGAGATCCAGAAAGAGCGGGAGAGAAGCATCTGTCAGCCAATGAGAATTCTGTAAGACGTAAAATTTTATCACTATTTATATTTTCTAGATGCAGAGCTCTAATCACCACTAACCAATAGGATTCCCTTGCAACTGCAAAGGGGTTCAGAGATGCCCAGGACCAAGACAATTTCCAGCAGAATTTAGCCTACAGAAAACACAAGCAGGTAGAATGCTCTGTGAGGAACAGAGGGCAAAAAAAAAAATGTCTTTATTTGAAAGGTAGCACACCCTTCCCTCCATACAGATTTGAACTGAAAGCTGATGCAATGTAAGGCCAATATCCTAACTAGCTATACTCTTTTTATGCAAGGAATATCAGCAGTGCTATAAACGCTAAGGATTTGCATGCAGCACCATTAATGAGATTCTTGCTGTCACCCAGAGAAGGAAAACAAAGCAAGCAGTGTTGTTTTGAACTTTACAGCTCTAGCTAGGCATGAAGGAGGTGTTGAATCTGGCAAGATCTAGGGATTAAATTTTAATTGCCAAGAACAGTGGTTCTAATGCCACAACTACCTGTGTGCAAGTGCTATGTGAATAACATTTTGATTTGATATGCAAAGCCTTCACTTCAAGCTTTTAATTTAAAGCCTGTGGTACCTGCGAGCACCTTGAAGTTCGCAGCTCTGAGAATCAGAGAATCAAAGAATCATAGAATGCTGAAGGTTGGAAGGGACCTCAGAGGTCATCTAGTCCAACCCCCCTGCTCATGCAGGGTCACCTAGAGCACATGACACAGGGCTGTATCCAAGAATAAATATAAAGAACACATTCTAGAGTGAAATTTGTGTGTTGGAGATCCACAGATTCCACCCAGGCTTCCACTGGAAGGAAACCATGGAGAATGAGGAGAGCAGCAGTAGTGGTCTATGCTATCACTCCAGGAACCTGGAGGCAAAAGTCTGAGATGAGGATGCACCAGAGTGCATGCATTTTAGGCACATGCAAACAGGATTAGATCTGCAAACAGGATTAGAAAGGATGAAATGGGGCTTCAAACTGTCCCTGTAGCCAATATATGGGCCTGTGATTTCAAATCTGTGATAATGTTGTGAAAAACTGGGTTTTCTTTGCAGTTTTATCAAACACCTGCAGACTGTTAGGGATTACAATACAAACATAATCTCATTGTACAATATTGCACTATATACACCCCATCTATTAGCACTTTCAGCATGTTTCCTGTCTCAGTTTTCCCTTGGTTGTTTGGTGCCTGAAGTTAGAACTTCCTCCAGCTGCTAGAGCAAAACATACAACTTCATAGACAAATTTTGTTATAGTCATACAGAGTCTCACTTAATAATATGTTGTCAGTGGAATTGCTTAGGAAAAGACCTATGAAATGATAAAAACAGAAGAAAAAAGAAGTGTAGTTAATTTTTTTTTATATAATATATATCTCGAAATCAGGAAGATATATTCACATTTTCTATAACATGGAAAAGACTGATTTTGTCCTCATTTAAATCTCTCTAGTGAGAAATAGCTGGCATCATCCCATAGGAGAAGTAAGGGTGTAAACCAAGAGGAACTCACTTTGAATATGGGGTATTGTGAACGGCCCTTTTTCAGATTCACCTATATTGACAGTTTTTAATGTTGATTATAAAGATGGAGTACAGAAACCATATTTAATTGTTCTTATCACCTAATAGCAATTCATTTGGAGTTGTAATTACAACTAAGATAGCACATAAAAAGGTTGTATTCTCCTCATGTATTTCAAGTGAACTGCAAGTGAAAAATGAAACACCACTCATAACAGAACAGAAATATTTGTGAGTTTTCTTTTGTTTAAGAAACTAAACAAAGCAATATTTTTTGACTCAATGTTTTCATTCATTTTACAGAAAGTAAACTCTTAACACAGGTTAACTAGCCATAAACTCTAACCAGGAAACTGAGAGATTACATGCACCTCATATACTCGCAAAATAAATGGGCTTGACATCTCATTGCTCTGCAGAAGCTACTAATAAGCTAAGCACAGCACAGACCATTCCCAATTACACTTCTTGATTTATGTAATGCTGTAAGTAATTTATATATAGGCAATTATTACTGCAATGTCTCTGCACCTTTTAATTTTTTCCCCCTCATGGAGTTACCTGCTCTCTTCAGCCATTTGAAATTGAATCCTCAGCATTTGTAAGGTATTACAGTGCTTTAAGAGACTTAAATCAGTTTCACACTTGCCAATGGATTTTTAACTTCTATGCCTTTATAATGTGTGAAACACTGAAACACTGAGCTCCTAAGTTTTCTTTTTTTTTTTTGTTTTTTTTTTTTTTGAGAAAAATCAGCCAAAATTAAAATAGGCACACCTGGATTCAATTAATTAAAAGACAATTGATTTTTCAATTAATAAAACAATTAATAAAAAGACAATTTTTGACAATTGATAACAGGAAGGGTTGTTGCTATTTTCTTTTTCATTTGAATAGCGATGTTTGTTACTCATTCAAAATACTTTGCCAGCTTTTAGATGCAGGTTTTATAGTTTAAGTATCTGCCTTTCACCATCCATAATAGATTGCAAAGCTGGGGGTCATTCACAGATCTTATAGTCTATTATGTAATTGACTTCAGCCCTTTTCTGGAATCACATAATAAATAAACTAGATAATTTTGGAGTCATTAGATCAACAAATGATTAAATATTTTTTTTTTTTTGAGTTCCCATGGTGATTTTCTGGCCAGTACCACATTTTCCGTAATACAGCAACAACATTCTGCAGTATTAGAGCTGTATTACAGCCATATTACTATGAGAAAGTTACCACTTTCAGATACTTATTGTATAGGCTTCAAGATTCCAGGAGGCTCCAAAAAGATGGTAAATTATGCATTTTCTAGGGCTGCATACTGAAATATATATGTGGCCATATGGGTCAAAGAATTTTCACAGCTGTCCATTCCCTTTCCAATGACTCAGCTACACTGGGTGCATTAGAAGAAAACACTTGGCTTGTCAAGTGCTTCTTTTTTATTTTTTTTTTCTGACAGTCCTTTTTAATGTATTCAGATTCTACAGATATCAAAGATACCCTCCAAAATTCTTAGCTATACAATCTTCAGAAAATCCTAAGTAATGCTACAGTGTAATGCTGGTAATATTTTAGAGTATGAACTATAATTCTGTAAAGAAGAGCTCCATTCTTTGTTCCTGAAAAAGTAACCCTTAGGACAGTTTATGCCTTTAAAGAATAAGAGTCATTTTTGACTATCAAGCCATCAGGCTTGACCTCAGTAACTCTTTGAGAAACAGCATCTTAGAAACAGTTGATCCTAAAAAAGCTGGATATATGCTATTTCAGAAAGCACAGATCGGCAACGAGTGACTGCAGAGTGAAATGTCATCACTGAAACATTATCAAAGCAGTGTCCTAGTGTCCAGATTTGTAGAGCGTCTCTCAAGGGAGAATTATAGTTGCAATTGCTGTATTTATCGCAATTGCTGTTTTATATCAACAGGTTATTTCAATGACAGGTGAAACAGAATGTGAAAATTAAAGATAAATAAAAAGTAATAATTAGGATACAAAATACAAAGTTCCATAAACAACTCCATGATTTATTAAATTAGTTATTGAACTCTGACAATTGAATAGTCTCAAAGAGAACCAAATGCCCTGTACTTCATGATATCAGAAAGAATTTCACTTTGCCATAATGAAATGAAGCTTCCTGGGGAAGTTTGCAGAATGTTACTCCTGGTTGTCGAACATACAGATTTTGAATTGGCACAGGTAAGTATATTTGTGGGTAGGAAGGTAACCAAGTTCAACCAGTTTGTGTCAACTCAATGGCTTGGACATCCATTTTAATCAATCGGAAGACAAAACAGCATTTTCAAATGCCTGATTTATGTGCTAACAGCGTGGAGAAATATATTTTCTTTTCCATCTTTTGCCTTAGTATTACTTATTGACTTCCACGCCTTTCTTCAATGTACTCTTTGCCCCATTAGATTCAAAGAAGCAGAGAAACATTTCTGCTGCAGTTGAGTTCATGAATTTCAAGGATTTGAATTAAATAAAACCTGGGAGAACAAAAAAGTCTACATTCTTTTTAAGTAACACTTCAAATAGATACATTTTGGTTTACTACGGCCTTCCTCCACTTCTATGCCTTAAGGACTTGATTTATATGCAGCATGATTTACAAAGCCAATTGTAAACAACTGACATACAAAAGAGTCACTTAAAGCTCTCGAGCAATTTTCAGAATAGCTAGTATTTGAACACATAGAATTGCATGCTGCAGTGCTGCCACATCGCACAATGCAAAAGCCACTTTCATTGAAGCTCTGAGCATTGATTTCCTTTCTTCAGATAATTCACTGATCAAATACAATTTATAAAGAACTAGAGAAAACTATGTTATAAGCATACCTGGTGGCATTAAATCTAACCGTATGTATCCTTTATGGAATGGTTCACAAGAATAGGGTGTCACTGAAGGTAAATAACATTTTTCCACTTTCCCGTGCTAACAGAAATATTACTGAATTACTGAACTCAACTTCTCCTCAGGCAAGAACATGACATACCAGGATCCTTAAACGCATTATAAGAAATACATAACTGGATGTCAACTATTTCCAAATTAGTTTTGTGAGATATAGTTTACATTTGAGAAACTCTAATGTTTTCTTCAGGTAAAGATGTATTGAATTGTTTGTAAGCCACAGGAGGTCTGAGTGTGCATAGGCCATGTATTTCCTACTCTCTATGTCACAAAGTGACATGGTGGTTATTTTTATTCCCCTTCTGCTTTTGCATGATATTTTTGATGTGTGAAATATAATATGTTCCAGAGAAACAAATGGTCATTTTTCTCTCTTTCTTTGTTCTTCTTATGTTCTTCTTATGTTCTAAATATGCCTTATTTGTTACTATAGTTCTGAACTTCCATGTATTTTAAAGGAGTTGCTTTTTTTTTTTTTTTTTTTTTTNGACTAATACCTTCCTCTAATACCTTTTTTTGACTCTACCTTCTTGTAGGCAAAATCATAAGCTTATGATAAGACTACAGACACTGCACTCCAGTTCCTATTATACATACAGAGAATATAAACATCCCAAAACAGTGCATATAAAACATACTATAAATTCAAGGTGATTATTTGTATCTGGGAATTCCTGTAAAATCCACTCAGATTTTCTGCCAAACAAAATCACTAAGTCTACACTCCTACTTGCAAAAATAGAAGTCAAAATCAAACTGATTTTAATATATACTGAACATAAAGGCCAGTCCAGGTGAAATGTGAAATCACATCTATTCCTGCTGTAATAATGCTGTGACAGAACTTTCAGCAGATACTGTCTTGATAAGACAGCAAACGAATTTAAAAGTATTTCATTTCTGGTGATCACATGTTAGAGTTCTCATAATGCTGTTCAGTATTTGCTTCATCAGAACCTGAGGATTTGTATAATCAAATATATTTTTAGCCTCCATTTGTTAACAGCAAAATGATTCAAAGACTGTGGGCAAAGATTTCAGGTGAATGTAATATACATCAGTTATGCATTTGCATCTGTCAGGTTGTGAGATCCCAAATCAAACAGAAATTTCTATGCACAAGTACTGCACAAGAGGCCTGTAGTACAGAGGATACATTTTCGCTTGATCCTTCTAAATAATATGAAAAGTACATTGTTCTAACAGACTTAGAAGTCTTAAAAGAGCTCCTGGACAATTTAAAGATTTTTGTACTGGGTTTGCCCATTTGTAGTTTTGTTCCAAAGAAGTCAACGCTTTTTTTAGAAAATAGAAATGCAGTAAAGGTTGTGCCAAGGTTCTTGACTAACTTGTTTTTCTGGATTTGGGATGTTAATATGCGGTACTGCAAAATGTCTATGTATGGAAACAAGATAAAATTGTAATCTTTCCACAGGACAATTTGGCTTGTATTGAGCAGTAAATTTAAAAAAAAATAGTTACTCTATTAGTTACTCCAAGTTCTGTTCTTGGAATCCTAGTGCTTGTATTTAAGTATTTCTCGTGAATATTAGGGAATTATATGCTACCCTATTTTTGTAGACATAATTAATAATATAGATTTGTTCCTGGGGTCAATAGTAATTGCTGAAATTTAAAATGAAATCAGCATATACATATACACATACACATACACGTGTGTGTGTGTGTATGTATATGTGTATACTGTGAATCTTGGGAGATTTAAAGAAAATGCTCTATAATTGAAGTCTGAATTTGAATTTGAAGCCTGAAATGGTTCTTGGACTTTTTTTTACTTGTTTTCAATTTATGCTTTAGAAACAATAATCTCACTTGCTTTAGGTCCCCTGGTTTGTCACAAAAGCCTAATTACACTTCAAAGAGTGAAGTGTGCATTATAGCAAGCCTTTGCTCTATCTAATGGCTTATCTCACTGTGCGCTAGCATAGAGCTAAGCTAGTCATCAGAAACATTCATCAGAAATATTTTGATAACAGTATTCTCATCTTTTCAGGAAAAATTTGGGAAGCACACAGTAACAGTATTTTCCAAATCACCTTCAAAAATCTGCTTATGATTCCAGAAGCTTGGTTGCAACAGAAAACATAAAAAAAAAAAAAAATGCATAAAACCATAAAACCAAAAACAAATAACAACAAAAGAAAGAGAGGCCTGATATGATCTAAAATATTCTTTTGTCCTTTGTATTCTCAAGTGGCACTATCCAGATTAGAGTCTATGCTGTCTCACACTAGAAAATTGATAAATGTTGCAGAACAATACCAAACTCATGAGACAGCCACTAAAAGCTGTCTTTTACCTTAGGAAAAGTCCATTAATGACCTGGGCATTAAATCTTAATACATACAGAGCTGGGTCTGAGTGCTGAGAGTTAAATTAGAACCCAGAAATTTACAGGAAAATGTCTAAGTACTCATTTCTGTAAATCTTTCTCCATGCATCCTTTCCACTCATTTTTATACTGCTCATTCTATAAACTTCACTCAGTTTCTTTGAAATCCTGCAGTCTTGATTAATCACAACTAAATATAGTGTGCAAAATATGCCACTTGTTTCGCTTTTCAAATTCTTACTAGCAAGAGAAGAGGGATAATCTATCAGTTCTTGAAAAAGCTAACTGTGCATTTGTCTCCAGACTACTTCTGTTCCACAGGACAACATCACTTTGTATCACCAAGGCTTTTGGAGATAATGAACTTCCTTAAACTTACAGACCCACTGGATATTGAGGAACTGAGGGCATCCTCCCACCCTGCCTGTTACAGAGCAACTATAGGAGTAGGGACGTGAGAAGATGAAAGAGGCTCCTCAAATCTTTCAGTCATCCTGCAGCGACAGCCACAATTTGCTCTTCTGGTTCTGCCCAAGAAACCTAGTGGTATGTGCTGGTGTGACACGTGTGCTCCTTCTCCCGCTCATCCTAACTGTTCACAAGGAGCCCTGTTCAGGTGTTAACCATCAGTAACATCTGATTCTGGTTATTGCCTCCCTGATTTTTTCTGTCACTCAGATATTACCCATCAATAACAGTCCTAATAGCTGCCTCTAATGAGGAGATAAGGCTAATTCAGCATACACTTGCCAGAATTCAGCTGAAATGGAAGAGTGATTATAAGCCAGTCATCTCATCCCATAAACACTGGGACACTCCAAGAGCCTATTGAGCTGTCCTTGGGGTTAAGCTATGTTTGCTAGATTCATGGAAAGTGACTACAGTGTTCTCTCTGTTTGAACTTAAAAAATTTACTGACATAACTGTTCACAAAATCCCTTAGCCATAAACTGTTCATCAGGTCTGGGAATATGATTGGATCCATCTGTACCTGGGCTGGTTATTATCATTATTTTTATGCTTATCCATATCCATTATTATTATGACTATCCATATCAATAAAACCCATTACTATTTCTCTCACATGATTGAATTGCATCCTTTCTCACACTTGTTCTGTGACAACCAGCAATTAAATTACAACATGCTAATTATTAGGGCAAATGGGCCTTTTCTTTTAGAAAAACAGAACAGATAGATAGAACACTATTCTTTACAGCACATAGCACTGTGGAGGTTCTTGGTTGTAAAAAGCCTTAAAAGGAGGTAGATGGCATATAGAACAGCTCACACAGACTGGGGGAATATGATGGTCTCCTTAGTGGACCAGATTCCCAGGAAAACAGATCTATTCCTTGTATTATGCCAAGGGTATCACTGCAAATGGAGAATTTCTTGTTAACTTTAAAAGATTGTACATCTGGATCAAATGACCCTAGGTTTTATTTGGCTATCCCTACACATTTATTACCAATTCATTCTGACAGAAATAAAGTTATCTCATGGCATCCAAATAATGTGTTGGAGAATTTAACTTCAATTCTTTTATCCATGTTTCCCACAAATTCAAGGATTTTGTTCCAGATGTAGACACCTAATTCAAACCAGAAAAGTGAATTTATTTTTCTGCTTTATAAGTACTTAGTATTTTTTTTTGTTTGTTTGTTTTTTGTAGGAGGTTCCCCTCTATGAGCTTATTAGTCACAGTGTTTCTTTAACCTTATTTGACTCCCATTGCTCTTATGTTATCAACTTCTTGTAGGTTACTGTAACATTATGGACCACTGAAAAATCAGACTTTATTAAATGCAAATTATTAGCATTTACTCTAATAATATCAGCACTAATGCGTGATTTATTCCAAAAGATAGAGTCAGGATTAATGTTGATTACCTTGGCATTTAGTCAGGACAAAATAGCAAGCCAGTCAATCAACACCAATTAGTACTATATCATTACAAAGGACCACTGCAATTAAATGTAAACTCTTTTTCTGCTTTGCTTCAACGAAGACCAACAAGTCACTTGCACTCACTGATTGATTAGTTATTAATTATTTTTTTTTGCCAGAGTTCTAGCTAATGCACATTCTTTCCCTAGGCATTCCTTAATCGTAATTTCCAAACCCACTTTTGATGCAAAAAGGAGGATTGTGTATCCATCTTTCCAAAGAGAACAACTTAAAATAAAATATGGAAGCAGAGAGACAATGCAAGTGGTTCAATGAGACCTAGTTCTGAGAGAATAAGATACAGCATTTACTTTGAAATCCCCAAATATTGAAAGTATCCAACTAATGCCACATTTCATATCGGGCATTGATTTACTAAGTACAGCACAGTACTCATAGCAGTTAATATAAACTAAGTTGAACTTAAGAATTCAAGTGAGAGTGGTTTAATGAAACAGAAAAGCAAATAATGGGTTTACTTAATAACATGATGTAGCCACACTACTAAATCCTTGACCAGAATAATCTGTAGCAATTCAAATTCATAAGACCAATTTAAAACCAGCTCAAGTGCCACTTCAGGAGCTTTTTGTTGTTGTTGTTAAAGATGTGTTCCCACATCACTGCGCTCTTTACCGCATAGCTTGCAGGAGGTAAGCATACGACTCCTGAAGGACTCTGTTCCTCCAGACCTTTTTGTGAAATTCAGGTCTGCCAGCATCTCTAGCGACCCCCATCAATACTGCTAAGGAAGGCAGACTTGGCAAACGACACTCCTATGCAGTGAATTTCCAATAATTTTCAGACTGTTGTGAATAAGACTGGATCCCAGTGCCACTAGGTATCATTACTGTGTGGAATAAGGACTATACTGAACTTCGCACAGTAATGCCTTTTAAAAACCACAGAGAATCTCACCGCATCCTCATGTCACAGCAATACTCCTAAAGCTTGTTCTTGATTTGTTTGTTTCCTGGCCATGGCCCAGGAAATCAAGTCAATACTATCAATATCGACATAGGGGAGATGTGGCAGGAAAAGTGACTAAAACAGTACATAATACTTTTTACTCTTTTTTTTCTAATTTCACATCTGTATTTTGCAGCTTCTCACATCTACAGATGTATCTGGGTTATTTAAATCAGCCTACTCACTATGGGGTTTTCTTTCGTGGCACTCAACCTATTTAAGAGCTATTTTTAAAGGATTTTAACTAGCTTTCCCCTCCTAACTTTTTGATAATTAGCAAAAAAGTCTTTTACAAAAAAAAAGGGAAATCTCTGTGACCTCGCTCCATTTACATGCTTTGAACTGACTTGAATCCTTCTTCTTTCTTCGCTGCTTCAATATATCTAGTATGTTAGCATGCTCGGCTCTGCAGTTTTCATTCTTACATTATTTTAGCTTTCCTTAGAGTATATTTCAGCTAGTGCTTTTTGTCTTGAGCTATCTGCTTGCCACATTTATTTTCATTCAGTTTTCTCTTTATTCCTTTATTTACAGAACCTTTCCAGTCCACATAGTTTAACTTCACTTTATAAGATTGTAAGATTGTGTCAGCTCCTTTATTTATAGGTTTGAAAACCTGCAGAATATCCATCTCAGAATATAAACATCTGAGAGCAAAATAAAGTCGTGGAGGTCAGAGTACACCCACAAAACATTCTAATGTTCATTAGAATTAGGCCATCTAAGACTGTAAGGATTTTAGAGAGAAAATTAATGAAAATATACGTGGGTCTTGTAACTTTTATATTTCAAAAGCAGTTAGAGGGAGAGAAATAAAGACAGATAAGTATTGTATCTCTGTTTTTTTTTTTCCAAGGTAGTAATAGCACTAAATAAACTGATGTCGAACTACCCAAATAGAAATTCAGATTATACTATTTTCCCAGTTAATGTAAGCAACAAAAGTCTTTTTTTTCTTTATAGTTCTTTCTTCAAAATTAACTGAACTTTGACTGTATTCTACACTCCATTTTCATGATTTCAAATTTTTAAAATACAACAACAAAGCAGTGAGTGATTTGGGCAACCTACATCAGTGATTCATCTTGACCTAATATGTCAACATCATTTTAGTCTTTGTTCATTCTTTCTTGACTGATATGTTAAGTAGGAATCCTTTATTTTACTGAATATTTTACACAAATGTATTGCTGCAGCAATAAATTGGAAATTTCAGAAATTTCATTCTACTCCAATATTTCCAAAATAGTGAAATTTTCAATGAACTTGACTTATACCAAATTTTTCCTATCTCTAATGAAAGATTGAGAATAACTGTACACTTCTCTCTCAAAATTTACCTCTTAATTTTACTACTGATCAGATATACTTCTAAGACTTAAAAAGGATAAAGGAATTCATTACCTAAAAAAAAAACAAAACTGTGGGTGTCATATAATCTATCTCTGAACAAGGCTGACAAATAAAAGATTTAAAGTTTGGGATCCTATGCTTAGTATTATCACTGCAAGGAGATCATGTCTGCATTGAAACAACAGGAGAAAATGTGGTTAATAATTTTTAATTAGACACCTTTCATCTAAAGTAAGAGTAATTAAAAAAAAAAAAAAAAATTCTATCAAATGATCCTATCAAATGCAGTGTGACGGAGTGGAAAAAAAGGGCTCAGAAAAAATTCCAGAGTGATAACTCACGTGATTCAGTAGGGGAAAAAAAAAAAAAAAAAGACTATTTTAAAAGTTTTTTTTATTGTCCTCATTAAATTTGTGCTTTAAATGATTTTTTTTTAATCTGCTGTAAGAAATGTAGTGATGAGACATAACTTTGTTTACATAGTTTTAAGCAAAGAGGTCATCTTGGCATGGGGACAAACCACTCAAGCTGAGGAGGAAAAACAGGCAGATACAGAAATTATAATCATCCATGCAAATACATTATACGTATGATTCAATTGAACATAAGTTTTTACTTTCTTCAGTAGTAACTAAAAACTCAGCACAATAGACATAATAAAACTCAAGATCATGTTCCATATTTACTCCATGAGATAAACACAACACTGCAAAATTAGAAAAAAAAAAAAAAAGCTAGCAGTAGGACAAGGAGAGTATTTTATCATTTACTATATTATATTAGAATTTCTACAGAAAGAAAAATGAGAATAAAGACAATGGAAGTGTTCACAATTTGAAAAACACTCTTTTGCTCCGAAACAGTCACATTTATCAAAAATATAAAGGAGAAGCAACAATATATTTCTTCTCAGATAGGACCCATGTTGCTTTTTCTTTTGTTTTTTAAATAGTTACTTTCAGAAAGTTTAGCATGTATAAACCTTCAAAACTCTTCTGGCTTCCTCAGTTCATGATCCTGCACAAGTAATGACACTCCAATGTATTTTCAGGTATGTAGAAATGTGTATTAACATAGAACTTTACAGAGAATAGTGGGCCTTTATTAAGGGTTAGCCTCTTAGAGCTATTTTGTTGTACAATGGAATGTGGTTGGTGTGAGTATCATTAGAGCTTCACACTGCCATGTTTTACGTATCAGAAAATAAGGTTGAGACAACAAAAAGATAGAGTTTAATTGCCCACATTTGCAATACAAAAGTTTCTATTTCATGCGTTTTCTGGTTTCTGATTTCTTAGGAAAGAAAAAAGAAATACTTAGGAGTCTCATGAGCCATTACTCGAAAAATGGTTGTGAAGGCAGGTGTGCGCCAATTTCTTTCTCTCAGTGTAGTATCTTTGTTTAAGTACCTTTGTTCAAAAGCTACTATTTGAAATATTGCATAAAAAGAGGAGAAATCAGTAAGCATACTCATTTATGCTTTATGCTAATTAAATGTTCAAGTTTCAATCTATAACCCTCTCCCCCACCTTCTCACAGAGGCAGATATGAGGTACAGAATATAAAATTTTCATCATAAAGATAGTTGGATGTCTTTTATTCCTGTCATCTTTCCATAGTACCTATTGAGTATATGTTTTGTGTTCCACACTTTGGGTAGCTGCCCAGAACTGTATGCAAACTTGCTTGAATTTACTCAAACATTTATCTCATCATGCCTCTGCCGAAGATTAACGCATTTTTCTGCACACTGTGACTTTGCACTTTTTTTATCACCTCCTCTTTCCTTGAAAGTAATGAGTTTAAGATTCAAAACTGCGGTTTCACTTTGTCATCAAAACTGATGCGCAAAGCAGATATCTATTCCCTATAAACAAAGACAATTTTACACTCTTTGTGTGAAAATGAAAGATGGCAACACTTTGGACATTAAGTCCAAATCAGAATCATCATATTTACCCACATTACTCTTAAATTAGGCCTGAAATGTATACATGCTTATTTGGAGCGTTTATAGTTAGTATCAGATATCTATAAAAAGGCAGTAAATGTAATGAGTCAGCTAATAAGGACAGTTCGTATTCATATTGTACTCTGTATATATATAATATATCCAATACTCTGTATATTGTGCTATATAAACTAACTGATTAGTTTTCTTAATAGGCCTCTTAAGTAGTTCGTCTTATATATAAGTAAGACAGAATCCCATTATATCTAAGTATGATAGAATGCAGTTATACATTAGGGCATTTTTAGACTACTACAATTTATCTTTAGTGATTAGGATAAAATGTAGTTTATAAGTCACAGAATCACAGAATCACAGAATATTTAAGGTTGGAAGGGACCTCTAGAGATCATCTAGTCCAACCTTACCGCTCAAGCAGGCACACCTACAGCATGTGGCACAGGGTGGCATCCAGGCGGGTTTGGAAGACCTCCAGAGAAGGAGACTCCACAACCCCCCTGGGCAGCCTGTTCCAGTGCTCTGTCACCCTCACAGTAAAGAAGTTCCTCCTCACCTGGAGATGGAACTTCCTGTGTTGCAGCTTGTGGCCATTTCCCCTCGTCCTATCGCTGGCCACCAGTGAAAACAGCCTGTCCCCTTCCTCCCTGCATTCTCCCTTCCTGAACTTATACACATTAATCACATCCCCGGCAGAGGCATGATGACATAAATGTTTGAGTAAATTCAAGCAAGTTTGCATACAGTTCTGGGCAGTCTTTATGTCATAACACACATTTCGGTTAGTTAATGTATTTTGTTAGTTATTTAAATGCTAGGTGACATAAAAATAGAATAGGAATGGTAATCAATACTTCAGACGAGGGAACTCCCTTTCATTCGAGTTCTACTACATTTGTTATGTGACACAATCATTAGGATAATAGATCAGCACAGCCCGACACTTTGAGGATCAACTCGGAAAGTGTCAAATCTCCATCCTTTCCGTTTGCTTGAAAGAAAATATAGGCTTCTGGCAAACTTCATGGCTGACGGCCATTTTCAGTGCAAGACAAGAAATTACCTAATCGCTGAAAAATGCTAATTGATTTATATTACTTTTCTAGAGGCACTTTCTCTCTTAAACTGTGGCTCCCTTGCCTGGAATAGCATGCATTGCAGCAAGGAAACACTTGTTCATCATGGCAAGCAATCTCATCTTCAAATCTCATAAACTTAAAGTCAAAATGAAGCCTGTTTTTTAAAGGATTTCTAAATGTATACTCTGTTGCTAAACATCAGACCCATTTAAGCTGAAGCCATGGAAACTACCAGAAACTTCATCCTAAAACATTGCTGTTAAAAATGCATTTTCCTGGAGACATTTCAAAAAACTGACAGGAAAACATAGAAACAGATGTCTTACCTTCTTTGGGGGACTGCATCTCCATAAATTTTGAGGTAGCAGACTGGGAGATCCAGAGATAAAGATGACATTGGTATGCCCTCTTTAATCCCTGGAGTAGCCTTGGACAGGTGCAGGTATACTGAGCAAGGCATATTGAAAAGCATTATATCCAAGATACAGATAAGATGATACAGATGCCTGGTTCATGCTCATGCTTCTCTCTGAATAGACTGTGTGGTGAGGAAGGATAAGCCAGCAAAAGCAACCTGAAAAGCCATGAACACAGTCCCTTCTTTAAAGGAACAATACCACATACACTATTTTCACCACAAAGGACAAAAGATGTATGACTATAGAGTAAAAAGAAAGGTCTGCATTTATTGCCTATCTCCACAGGCAAAAAGCATATAAAATACAGCTCGCTACCTAGGTATCTACTGCTGCCCAAAAGGTTTGTCCACCTTGATCCAGGTTTCAGGACAGTCAAATTAAAGTATATTATGGATTTTGAAATGCATTTAATTAAAGTTCCACGTGAATGTCACATATTTAACAGTAGTCCAGCATGAAAAAAAAAAAAAGAGCAATGAAAATCTGAGACCTCAGTTTGATTTTTTTCCTCTTTATTTTTATTGAAATACAGTTACATCTGTACATTTTTTTTGCTTCTGAATTTTCAGTTTTATGATTGTATTGCATCAATAAACTATCTTTTCTCGAGCAGGTGGGGGGGATGGGGGAAGCACTGTACTTAAAAAAAAGGCAGAAAAAGCTGCACTTACAAAATTGTATCAGTGTGATTGATGACAGAGTATCTTGATTAATCTACCTGTAGTAAAGTTCCTCTAACTGATAAGGAGTTGGGAAAAAGGAAATCATCCTTTCATGACAGATGGGTTCACATTTTTATATTTTTTTCAAGAGAAAACCAAATTCCCCTCAAATAATATATAATTAATATCTACAATGCTTCAAAGAACTCAGCAAACTTCATTCTGACGTTTCCCATGCTATGCTGCAACCACTAAAGGATGAGGCTCCTTTTACTTGAAGAAAATAGCAGCTCAGCAGAGTCAGCACATTCCTGTGAACCATTAACGTCCTGTGCATTAATGGTGCCTGTGGCATAGACCTAATAGCCTCTTTTAGCCCATTAGGTTGAATGGTACACCAAACTGAAGCAATTGTATGTGACCTTCCTGTTACTAGTACATGCAGTCTGTTCATGAAACTCTTCAATAGATCAGATTCTGTACATTCCCTGTTTTTGTCCTACTGCTATTTTTGCTAAAATGAAGCCTTGCTCTAATTTAGGAAGCACTTTATTTCTATTTGCCTTAAGTTTTAAGAAGAGTTGCTTTGCTTCTTCCAAAATACTGTACCTGCTTTGCTGATGTTTATTTATTCCTGTCCAATGTTTTTGATCTACTGTCCAAACCTAGGATTACCTCGAAGTGAGTCATCTCCAGTTTGATAAGAGTTGATCTTAGTGGATTCAAATATGCAGAAGCAACAAAAGGAAGTCAAAATCTGTACTGGAACTTAGGTACATAAATTTCACTTATGCCACCTGAGTCTTTCAAAGGATCTAGTCCTAGATTTCCACTTTGGTTCAAAGATAAAAACATTCTAGGCAATTTCAAACAAAAATTCAAGTAAATGATTGCATTCAGGTACATAAAGACTTAGGTAATCTATCCAAGAAGAATCAAGATGAGAATTATTAGGAAGGGCTCAAGTGAGGATGAGTTTAGATCTCAAGCCAAGTCTCTTTTTAGAGCCTCTTAGTCTTCAGCAATCCAGCTGTACCAACAGAATGTTATTTGGCAATACGACAGAAAATTCCCATATGTTGCAAGATCAGCTGGCATCACGAAATTAACCTGTTTTAGGGAACTTACTAGTTTGAGATTTCAGATCTCTCCAGTCAATAATGAGAAAACAAAAATGCAGGTATTTTCACTTGATCCAGTTTGTTTCTCCACTGCTATAGCTATTTAGAAAACTATAGGGTCTGGATTTGGTTTAATTGTACCTGATCTCCTGCACTGTATACATTTCAGCTGTCGCACACACACGATGAAAACCCTGTCAGAGTTGCTCTGGAAAGCAGTGGGGTGACTGTTTTTGTGGCTGTGATAAACACTAGTAGTGATCTCCATTACTGAGGAATGATTAGGAAATTTTGCTGTGCGTTTCAGAAGCTATAAAAGGGTCATTATTATAGCTTATTGCTTAAAAGCCAACAATGTGACTGGCCTGTACAGTGCACGAAAATCAAGACAATGTCTGCGAAAGAGAGCTTACAAGTAAAAGTTATGAAGCACAAATAGAGACTTATTTTCAAAGAAAAAGAAAAAAAAAGGAATGCCAAAGATGCCTCCGAGGTGCCAGAAAGCCTTCAAACTAAAGCGTGTATCACAAATAAGCATTCATAGCCTCATTTGAGGTGGTCCTCAGCACCTACACACATTTGAATCATATTCACAATGAAATCAATGGCAGCTGCAGGGTCAGAGCATCTATTCCAAGATGAAAATCAGCTTAAATGACAGCAAAATCAGCAAAGGTTATGCAGTGTTTTACCGCTATTTGTCTGACAGGTTGAAATGGTGGAATTAAGGTTTTGCCAAACAAAAAAACAAAAAAAAAAACACAGTTCATCTAAACAGCTGTTGCTGTCCTGCACTGTGTTTTCTGTTTTCTGCACACTACAAATTATTTGGGAACAAGACTTGTGAAACTAATGCCATATAAATGTGTATTTTCTAAGGACAAAGATGTTAATATATGTCACTATCCACAGTTCTGTAACTAGTGAGTCTGTGTGGTATGAATACTCTGCCAGTGCCTACTGTGAACATGAGCAATCACACGAGACAGTGTAAAGCTGCCCCTCAGGTTGCACAAAGGTTCGTTCATTTTCTCTGTGCTTTGTCAAACACAGTGCAAAGGACTGACTGGAATCTGCCATAATCGAGCTGTTATTTGTGTAATGCTTACCGCAGCACATCTGTGCACATATTCAGCACAGAATCAGCACACACAGCTTGATCTTTATTGAAGAGGGTTGCTGACATGTTCTGCATACAGAAACTGTATTGACTTCTGTAACAGCAGCAAATCACAATATGAACACTGCATGTAATTTACGTGGTCGATTAGAGGCTTTGTGTATCTCCCAGCATTGTATCAACAGCATTCCAATATCATTTCTATATGACAGCCAATATTAATAACACCATACCAGATACAGAATTTTATCCAAGCAGTTTGGATAAGGGGTGGGTGACAAGAAAGGCATAGGGAAAATAAAAATACCTTATGTAGCAATCCATTCACTTTTACACTATTTTTTTTCTGTAATGCAGGAAAAAAAGCTGTTGCATGCATGATACTATAGAACACTTGTGGAACTTAAGAAAAATATTAAATATAAAATGTTCCACAAACGAGGAATGCTCATGCAATGCACTGAGGTTTGGATAAATTTTGAAGGCATATATCTGCAATGTTTTAAGTAGCAGATTTTTTTTTTTAAGAAAAGCTGCTGCCATTATAGTGCAGGGTAGTTAACATTACCTAGTACCCAGAGAACAGAGGATTATGCCAAGGTGTGTGACAGACACATATTGAAAGGGAACTTGTTGAAATGGTAAAGAGACATGGTGAGAAGGACTTTGAATTCTGTTTATAAATAGCAGTTTCAGATGTACACAGGTAAGTCACTAGAATATCTTAATTTTCCCTCTGCATTCAGTTATTTACTGAATAAATAGTGAACAGTATTTCACACAGTACTGAATACTGAGTTCCTTTAAGTATGAATAGAAAAGCACTTTTAGGGACAGGAAATAAATAGACTAAAAATCTCAAGTGTCAGCACCCTGGCCACACCGTGTTTTGTTTGTTTGTTTTGTTTTTCTGCAAACCGCAGGAATGGAAGACGAAAGGAGCTTTAATTTGGGTACCCAATGACAGTGAGTAGCAACGTACAACTGAACATGGGACAACACAAGCCTAAGAAGTAAAGGTTCTCCTTGCTAGAAACTCCTACTGCTATTTGAGCTTCCCGTTGAGCTTGTATTGCATCACAGCATCTAGACCACACTGTCTAGAAGCCAAGGACTGTCCCTTCTATAGGAAAAACACTTCAGCGTATGGAATGTATGTATGAATGTATGCGGATTTCTTTCTCCTGAGAGATTTATTTTAGGATGTGGAATACTAGATTTCTATGTAGTTCATTTTTGCTTAATTAGATCATATTCTTCAGACATATTCAGAGATATTGAAAGTCTGCATTTCCATTACAGAAAAACTTCTTGAAGACTCTCCTTTAACTCTTTCAGTTCCTGAATCAGATATCCTGAACTCAGACTTCTTTCCATTTTTGTTCAACTTCAACTATAATGTCCAAATTGAAATACTATGTGGCAGATAGTTCTGAAAAAAAAATCTTCCTTGAGTTTCTTGTGATTATTTTACATTTTCACATTCTGTTCATAGCACCAGAAATGATACATTCTATTAAAAGTAAATAAATAAATGAGTGTTTCACTGTAAGCATAACATAACATAAGAGTCAGGCCACATAAGATTTTATTTGAATATCTACCCTTGCATCCTGGCTATCTGGATCAATCACTATTTCCTTATGCTTCTCTCTCACTCTCTGTGAATGAGAAATATAGGTATGAGAACAATATATGAGAAAGTATTTTTGACGGGTTGCTCATTTTCTTCTCTTCCTTTCAAACTGCCTTAATTTTTTTTACATCTAGGAATTTATAAAGGGTCATAAATTCACATTCTTCTTCAGGCTACTTACATACAGAATGCAGACATGATTTTTCTTCTCAGTGTCTCTCACTTCAGGGTCAGTCTCTATTCATTGTTTTGGACATATATTTAACAACAATTTATATGCAATGAATATCTGTTAACAAAACACAAACATCTCCTTAATGATATCTTTGTATAGAGTTAGACTGCATAGGAACATTTCCTGAACCAAGGTTTTCTTTTGGTCAGCTTAGCTGAAATAGTTTTTTTTTCCCTATCTTAGCCATTTCTTACTAGTTTTTACATTAAATAACATGAATAAGTTGTGAGTTCTCATTGCATTTTGTGTATGTTTTACTGCTGTTTTTCTGTCCTAACAGACATGTCCCAAATATCTCTATTTTTCTCCAGATAAATCAGTTAGTTGAATAAAAAAGGTATTTTCTCTCCTACAATCCTTGCATTTGTTATATCTTTAAATTTAAAAAGCTACAATAATACTGCTCAAGATGTAACTATTCTTTTTTTCATTTGTATTTTATATCAGTGCTTTTTGAAATAAAAGTGAGCTGTTCCTTACTATTTTGTTTATACCCTTTTTAGAAGTCTACTGCTTGTACATAATATGAATATTGACAGAACAAGTTAATATTCAAGCTAGGTATTTTATTTCATTTCATTTCGTTTCATTTCATTTCACTTCATTTCATTTCATTTCATTTCCACTCCCTATTTTTCAAAATGTTTTCTTCCACAATGGTTCAGAAATATCTCAAAAATAATGTTTATTATATATAATCAAAAGAAGCAGGATAATATACAACGCCATCTCTGGGTAATGCAGTTTGCACAATAGTAGAAGGCAGAGAGAGAGCAAGAGAACAGAAAGACAGGAATGTTTCCTGTCTTCGGGAATCCTTCCTTTAACAAACGAGAAATAAAGTGGTCATGATGTTGCTCGATTTTATTTTTAGACTTGTTGGATTAATACACAAGAAATAGCATTTGTCCTCACTGGGCAATTTCTCCAAGAAGCTAACACAATCCACAGCAAATAATGACTGTTGCTTTCCTCAAAAGTATCAAGAACAGGAAAAAAAAAAGCTCTGAAAACCTCTAAAATCAGAAGATAAGGGTGCTATGAGGCTTCATTAGTAAAAATATTTCTGAAGCTCCTTTCATTCCAACATAGAAGATGTTATCTACACGTCTTTCCTTCAAGAGAGTTTTGCTTCCTCTGCTCGCTGCTGTTTTGTTGGCTTTCTTAGACAGGACTTCTGGTCACAGCAGCACAGTCCTCTGGGCCTTGTTAGTATCTGCATTATGTGTCTCTTTATTTAATATATCAAGAAAGGAAATAACGGATATTATCTTCGTATCAAGCAAAGAAGTAAAGGATATTCTCATAATCCTCTGTAGTTTGCAAGGCCCTCTCTTGTACTAATCAAAACCTAAACAGTATTTCTGATCACACATTCAAAGGCACTTAACTTAGAAATTCATTTCGGAATGATTTGTTGGTCAAAAATAGTTCAGATTCATTATTAAAACTTTATTATTCTTAAAACTGGAATAAAAATAAGAACCATTTTTTTTCTTTAATGTTTCATATGCTTTCCTTAAGGATATTTAGGGTGTGTTATATCACCAGGCTTCCAGTTATTATGAAGATCTGCAACCTTTACAAATGAAAACTTCATACTTACACTTTGGATCTTGGAAATAAACCCTTAGATTATATTTTGGTTTACATGTATTTCCGCAAACATGGAAAATCTACAATTTTGTAAGAAATCTTGAAAGAATCTGAGTAAACTGCTTCACTCAAATAGTTGGCAAATATTTTTTTTTGAAGAAGAAGATGATTCTGTCCTAACAACGTCATTATTCAATGTAGATTAGGAATATATCAAATAACGAACTCCCTAACACACAGAAATATATCAACGATCCCAGAAGAGAAGCATCTATTGATAAATTCAATTTGATCTCCCAATTCTTTCAAAAGGCCAATATATTTTTACAATAATTTATATTTTTAGCTAGCAGTATGGTATGAGTACTTCCTCAAAGGTTTATGCTATCTACTGTATATTTAGCCACCTTGTTCCTACTGATGAGACAGCTGTAAGTCATGTACCCCATTCTCCTCCACTGCCTGACACATCATGAGAATGTAGGGCAGGAGCTCCAGTCCATAAAATATACAGCTAAAATTAAGAAAAAAAAAACTCATATGACAGAGCAGCATATGACAAGTGAAAAATGAAGAATGTGCTAAGTGAATTATTTTTTGATTAAGGGAGATACAAGTAGGAAAGGGTTTGGAAACCAGAAGTAATTTTTAGTTCTGTGCATCATGGTGCATTCAAGCTCTAGCGGGAGCCAGGAAAAGGGTACTAAGAAGGAACCAGAGACGTCAGACAGAAGGTAAACATATACATATATACACTACATTCCAAGTGGATTTAGAAATCAGATTCTCAAAACAGTATTTTTAAATGAAGGCAACTTCTCTGCTACCCAGACCTTTAACACCCATACAGATGGAGAGCTCATTTAAGTCTGAACTTTTGTTATTTCTAGACACAGTATTTTTTTTTTCTTCTGCTGTATTAATAGGATGTACTTAATTAGCCTGTGATTCATACTAAAGAGAAACTTTGCAAGTCTATAAACTGGAACCTCATCAATTAAATACTCACAATGCAAATAGTTCTAGAGATTAATAGCAGGTTCCTCTTTGAAGAAATCATATTGTTTAATTCCTAGAACTTCCTGGTTTTCTATAACTGTAATTTTAAATAACTTTTCAACAAAACTGCTCATTGTATTTATCTCTTACAGTCTTGTAACTTTTCAAAAGACCTGTTAAGCATGTTTTTAATTTCAATGGTTGGTAAATACAAATGGTTGATTGATTTGAAATCAGCATGATGACCCTCTTCCTTTTTATTCGCATTCTCAAGGTTTGTTTCAGGCACAAGATATGCGCAAGAACAGAATTACATCTATACATCTCTATATATGGGACTCCCTGTGTTTCAGCTTATACTCATTTCCCCTCGTCCTGTCACTGGCCACCACCGAGAAGAGTTTGGCCCCGTTCTCTTTACATTCTCCCCTCAGGTACTTACATATATTGATAAGATTCCCCTCTCAATCTTTTCTTGTAATGAAAGAAAAAGGTTCACACTTACAATATTCAGTTTGACTGCTGTATTTCATAGTCCCTTCATAGATAGACGTCTCATGAAGTACAGCAGGTTGTCATAGGCAAAAAGAAGGAAGTTCAAATTGCAGAATTTAAACTCATCTCAGATGAGAGATGGAAAGTAAAAAATACTTCAAATCACTCATACTACGGATGCCACACTCGGGAAAAGTTTCTATGAATTTCACTGGGAAACCTAGAAGGAGAACTTCCATATTTGCATGTTTGAAGTTGTCCTATGACTTCTGTCTGACACCATGTGATTACATTACTCCACGATCTTCCATAAGATCAGATATATCTGAATATTGAGTGGCTACAGTTAAGATGGTTAAGATATACAGGGAAGGTCTGGTCTATTACAAAAGAATGGAAAAAGGAAGAAAAAATATATCAATAAATTTATATGAGAAATACCAGCACTGACATTTACCACTGAAGAGGGAGTTATACCTGTATTGTACATTTTAATTGAATAGCTTTCAAATTGGTTATAAAAATGAAGTTATAGTGGCCTGTTTTGTTGGAGAAGATCAGGACTGGCTTAACGTGCAGTGCAGTGAGAACACCCCACTGCAGGTCTGCTGAGGAGTCAGGCAGAGCGCAGCCCTAGACCTGGTTCCCGTCACAGTGACCAGCAGCCCCAGAGCTGGTTCCTGTCACAGTGACCACAGGCCGCCGGCGCTGGGCACGCGTGGTTTGTTTGGTCAGGGATGTGCTGCTGCTTCCCGTCTAGCCGCTTCCTGAGGCTAGCCCAGCTGAGATCAGGAAATGCTGCTAGTGGCTGCAAAGGTCCGTAGGGACAAACAGAGAAAGCCTATCTGGGCACCTGACCTGTGTTTGCAGTAACCTCCCACCACCAGCCCCTCGATCCAGCTCCTGGGGCTCCTGGTGCAGCTTGGACTCTTAACTCCTTAGTTAAATTTGCATTGTTTAATCTCTTGTGTGCCTTGATTATCTCTCAATACCAGCATCCAACT
>VZSG01001140.1:32962-46355 GCA_013398315.1 Nothoprocta pentlandii | reverse complement strand
CTGCGCCGCTGCCGCGCCGCCGGGCTGGACGACGGGGAGCTGCGCGAGCTGCTGCTGCAGGAGGACGGCGAGGAGGAGGAGGAGGAGGCGCCGCCCGCCGAGCAGCCGCCGGAGCAGCCGGGCCTGGTGCCGCCCGTGTAGCCGAGGAGCGGCGGGCCCGGCCGGGGCCCTGCTCCGAAGCGGGAGGCTCCGCGCGGCCTGCTGGGCCCGGCCCGGGGGACACTGAGCGGCCCCCGGCCCCAGCGCGGCCCCGGGGACCGGGCCTGCGGGAAGGCTTTTCCTGCCGCCGGCCTGGCCGTCACCAGGGTCTTGGGGTTTGGATTCGGCACTTGCCCACCGTAAAAAGCTGCGGAAACTAAATAAAACCTTGGCGCGCCACGTGGGTGTCTGCAAACGCGGTTTAGGCAGGCAGCCCTGGCGTAGGGGACGTGACCCTTGCGGCTTCGCGATGGTCTTCCGCGAAGTGTGAGGAACTCATCGACTTTCAGACCTTTCTTGGGGATAAACATACGTGTGTGTGTGTGTATATACACGTTATACGCATTACGTCTACAGCGTTGTACACATTATGTGTATAATGAGATCAAGCCTTGTAACGAACTGAGGATTCGGTTGCTTTGGTGACACTTGCTCAGGTTTTGTCGTTTGGAAGCTGTCGGGTGTCTCAGGTTTCCGATCCCTTCAGGCTTAGGAGGACAAGTCCTGCTTCAGCTCAGGGGTGCGATCATAGCTACGGTAACATAACCCTTGCTTGCCAAGTGTTTTGGAAAAGTCCCCTTGTTATTCCTTTGTGTTATGTCAACGTAAGTCTTTAATCATAAAGTGCTACAGATCTTGTTAACTCACCACGTCTTTTTGGATCAAATAAATGCAATCTGAAAAATGTGAAAGACTCCCAGCCTGTGCATTTAATTTCCCTTCGAGAAATCTTGACTACTGGTTTCTGAATGTGCCATTTCCTTGGTCTTTTTTGTTTCTTTTTGTTTCATTTGGTATAAATGAGGACATGTTCTCAGAGATGCTTAAGCTGATAAGTGCTGAAGAATAACAATAGGTAGAAGCAGCTCTTTGTTTTAATAAGCCCTGTTAAGGTAGGCACTTCATTTTGTTCGGGCATTCATCATGTACTGAAATAGTGCAACATGGAGCTGTGTTGGGAGCCAATGCTAGAGAAGCTATGCTTCTCTAATGTCACTCCTAATGCTTAAAAATTCGAGTATTGGCATAAGCGAAAGATGTGATTATGAAATATTTATATCCTTATACAAGATGGCCCATCCCTTTTTTAAATGACTTTTTGATAGCTTGGATGTTTTTATAGGCAGTAATGTGGGTTTGTTACTGCTTTAATAAAAATATTGTTAAATTTGCATTAAGTGTTGTTATTAATCTCTTTCATTTGTGGACACATTTCCTAAAATAGTGCAGTGTGTTTTAGTACTGATCAGGAGTGAGACTCACGTTTGTGTTAAAAGAGCGATAAAGAAGTGCTCTTAGGCATTTTTGGGGGAATTACCTCTCTCAGCAAAGAGCCATGGTGATTTGTGGAAATCCTTCAGTAAGGTGAAGCAAACTAATGTTTTTTAAGGACGCACTTGCCTATGGCAAGCTGAATGGCTTACAATGAAAGCCATTACCTGTGCAGCCATAAAGCAAAGTGATGGAATTTGCCCAACAGACTGTTGTTCTAACGTACTCCTTCAATTGCTATATACAGCTATAGCTGTTTAATGTACTATAAGCTGGCAGCAGAAACTGGCATATTTGACTCCAAAGCAGCACTATCCTAAACCCTACTCTTCAGCAGTTTATACTAAAACCCTACGAAAAGTCCTTCTGTTAGTGTTTGGCACAAAGCACAAAATAGTGTTTGTTTGTTTTTGTGTGTGTACTGGAGCTAACGTCTACCATTCTGTTCCATGCTTCACGTTGACAGAGTATTCAAAATGTATGTTAGAGTGAAAACTATATGCATGGCCATATTTAAATTGTATTAACATTTTCTGAGGCTCTCTGTGTGCTTGATGGCAGTTACCACATGAACATGAACTTAAAGGGTCAATGTCAGTGTCGTATCTACTAGGATTTATTTAAGACCTAACGTGAGTTTGTTATGTATTACACTCTGACACAGTCTTTGCCCGCTGCGTTCAACACCTTCAGTATGACAGAGCGTTGAAGTGCTTTAAGTTCCCGCAGAGAATAATGACGTAAATTAAATGGCCTTATGTGATAAAATGATGCCATCCAGATTAGTTTAGATGTGCTATCTTCCCATCAAAGTCCACTGTTACTTTTTTCATACATCTCAGTTGTACCTTCTCATTTTGGTTCAGTTCAGCTAGGTCATTTGTAAGCTGTATAGAAAGACCCTTTTCCAAATCTGCGACATATTTTAAATGGTTCTTTAAGTTAGGCTGGTGCCAGCAGCCTTGACCCAAATTGTTGATGATACCGAGCAAACCACGTCTTTCCTGTCGTAACTGGTACTTGGTATCTGTGCTATTGTACTTAGAGATACAGGCTTGGAAATAGTTGTATGCAATATCCACACTCTATTTAGCATAACATGCCTTCATATAATATTCTGTTTCATTAAAAGGAAAATAGCAATAAATGTACATACACCTTATTTTTAGAAGTTTATTAACGGTATTATTTCATAACCATAAAGGTCATTTGCTGTCTCTTTGTGCTGGCAAAAGTATGTACAATCTAAGTGCAACTGGGGAAAAAGAGCAGAAGAAAAGGATGATATATTTAGCCTTCATGAAGAGGCTGCTTTTAAAATGGTTTTAAAGAAGAGGATGTGGTATAAGATTGAGAAGAAAACAAACTGGTTGGGAAAACCAGAGAAAGAGAATGTCTTGACAAAGAGACCAGCTGAGGAAGGCCATCACAGAATCACAGAATATTCAAGGTTGGAAGTGACCTCTAGAGATCATCTCGTCCAACCTTACCGCTCAAGCAGGCACACCTAGACCATGTGGCACAAGGTGGCATCCAGGCGGCTTTTGAAGACCTCCAGAGAAGGAGACTCCACAACCTCCTTGGGCAGCCTGTTCCACTGCTCTGTCACCCTCACAGTAAAGAAGTTCCTCCTCACCTGGAGACAAAACTTCCTGTGCTTCAGCTTATGGCCATTACCCCTCATCCTATCGCTGGCCACCAGTGAAAACAACTTGTCTCCTTCTTCCCTGCATTCTCCCTTCCTGAACATGTTAATCAGATCCCCTCTCAGCCTTCTCCTCTCCAGAGGAAACAGGCCCAGTTCACTCAGTCTCTCCTCATACAAGAGATGCTCCAGTCCCTTAATCATCTTAGTTGCTCTTCTCTGGACCCTGTTAGTTGCTCTTCTCTGGACGTGGAGAAGCTCCACATCCCTCTTATACTGGGGGGCCCAGAACTGCACACAGTACTCCAGGTGCGGCCTCAGCAGAGCTGAGGAGAGGGGCAGGATCCCCTCCCTTGACCTGCTGGCAACACTCCTCCTGATGCAGGCCAGGATCCCATCGGCCTTCTTGGCCACGAGGGCACCGTGCTGACTCATGGTTAACTTGGTGTCAACCAGGACTCCCAGGTCCCTCTCTGTGGAGCTGCTTTCCAGCAGGTCGAGTCCTAATCTGCACTGGTGCCTGGGGTTATTCCTTCCCAGGTGCAGTACCCTGCACTTGTCCTTACTGAACCTCATAAAGAACTGTAGGCAGCGGTGGGATTCGAACCCACGCCCCCGAAGAGACTGGAGCCTTAATCCAGCGCCTTAGACCGCTCGGCCACGCTACCGCCATAAACTGAAAGCTAATATAATTTTTATACTAATCCATATTAGTATTATTATACTAATTCCTAAGACAGCAATTGAGCAGAATGTGTTTTATTTATTGTTTGAAATTTAGCAGCTACACCAGTACAATTCTTAATCCCGTGATGGACTCCTGGTTCAGGAATGGAGAGCTGCAATCAACCTGCAGCATCCAAGTCTGCTTTGATAAATTCCCTTTCAAGCTCCTGACCCTGCCAGATGCTGATTAGCTTGAGTGATATGAGCAAGAGCTCAGATTGTATCCAGAGGTGAAGTGTTTGCAGAGTGTGCTAGTGCAGCAAATCTCATATGTCACTGGTCACTTTTGTTATAATGCCTACTTTAAAAGAAATTTTATGGGCTTCTGTGATAACAGCTGATGTATTCATGAATTGCAAACAACTAACTTCACCTGTGATTCCAGCCCATATTAGTGCAAGTAGTATTGTGTATTACTCATAGGCAGAACTGTGTTTTTTTCTGTACATCCAGTAATTCTCTATTCATGATGGAATGAATTATTAGAATGATACACTCCAAGTAAGGCTTTGCTACAGATTTTCATTCAGAATGATAGCCTTCTAAAAATACTCTTTATCTTTTTTTTTTATTTTATTTTTTTTTATTTTTTATTTAATGATGAGGAAGATTTGCTGTGCTGCACCAGTGAGCAAGCTTCAGACTGAATGGTGCGAATTCATTTAGAATCATAGCAGCATACTTGAGTTCCTATTGTGTATTGTGCACATGAAGTTTCACCAGAGGCTGCCCGTATCTGCCTTTCTGCACACCCAGAAACACTGTAATCTCAAGAAAACTGATATGTCATCGTGTCAACATTTGTCTACTGACAAATAAGTTCTAAACTTTTTATAAGCCTCCACATGTTAAAGTATTCTCAGAAGAGCATCCTGTACCAGTTCAGCAGAGCTCATATGATGTATCACATATAATGCTAAATGTGAGAATGCTGCTATTTCTTAAGAAAAAAAGAGTTAAAGTTTGGATTCATCTACAGCTTAGCTTGAAGAGCTTATTTGAGAAATTATTTCATTCCTCGGTGTGAAGGAATTCAAATTCAATCTCTCACTCCCTAAGAGTGTGTTCGATTTTGTTAGTGGGGACATGAGCTTGCTGAGGCATGAGCTGGTTCATTGTGCAAAAATTGAACTTCATGTGTATGAGATGGAGGAAATTGGCTGATCTATAGAAGAGATTAATTGATTAATTTAGTACATAATAGAAGTCTCTATTAATATGGTGGTGTGGTACCCAGACTTTTCCTCAGAGAGCTGCAAAACATATTTTTCCTTTTCTTTTGTTTTCTTGCTACCATGTTAACTGCTACATGCACTTCTGTATTTTCCTTTTTTTTTTCCTCTGTAGTCCAACACATTGGACTTCTTAACTGCATTATCACAAAGAATGTGATTACTGTCGCTGCTCCTGCCTTAGGAAGAAAAGGAGAAAAATATATTTTTACAGGCCTTTCCTGTGACAGGAACTGTATAAATGTCCAACTCTGTCCATAACTGAACATTTGGCCAAAATACTTGCCATTGACTACTATATTTTTTCTTTACAACCACATGGATACAGGATAACTGCTTTCCAAACCTTCTGTTTCCTTAGAAAACATTGGAGTTGTTACTGTTTCTGAAATTTATACAAATAGGAACAGTGCCTCGTGCCTTCTATATATGCAATAGTTAGAAGCATCCTGGCTTCTCTTCTGAAATAAAGATGAATAAACTGTTCTGATCTCCCTTTGACCAGTTCACAAACTCCCTTTTGTTGGTTGGCTTTTATCCATAGTACCCACTCTGATTCTTCAAAACTGTCAGAAAATAATCTTACTTTTTGATACAGAAGTCTTATTCCTTTCCCCAGTTGTTTAAAATACTTCACCTGAATTCAGTCCATGAAACTCCACAAGAAAATTAAATACACCAAGTTATGTGCCCTCAGACTATCACTTCCATGTCAGACATCTATAATAAAATGTACAGAAATAATATTTTTAGTCTTATACCACTTTCAAGCCTGCTGTGTAATGAGAAAAATTATTTTCCCTTTGAGACCAGAAAAGCTTCCAGCCTTGCTATGTAAAGGGTTATGTGCATGTGGTAGAATAGCTCTAAAATAATGTAAAGGTATGATCTTGCATATGGATAGAGTGTTGACTTTGTGCAAGTAGTTGCTGAATATACATGTAATTTGTTTTTTCTCTGTAAACATATTGAGAGACACATATATCTTTTTGTGTATTTGCTAAGACTTTTTTGTGAGTATGTTTAATACATTTGTGCTGCTTCAGACTTTTTTAACATATTCTCTTATTTTTGAAGATATTTTAATAATTTTGTTTGCAGCTATTCCACTAAGAAACATCTTTTCAGACAGTAAGGAATGTCCTTTCAAACCATATCATAAATGTTCATAGATGAAATTCAGGTGATGATGCACATCACTAGGGTGCTGGCTAGGGTTAATCTGAGACTATTCCTAGGCTGTGTTGGTGCAAAGTTATGATACCTGCAAACTTCAGTGCTGCTGGCTCACCAGAGCATACTATGGTATGTATTCATAATATATTTTAGTGGACTACAAAGTCCATTATACAATGTGATTTTGATTACAATGGCACATGAATTCTCTCTGGATTGGGGCAGGTTTGGGGGGGAATAGGTTTTTTTTTCTTTTTTTTTTTTAAGCCAGGGAAAATAACCATTTGAAGACAGAAAACAAAATTATTCCTTTCTGAAGTGACATTATAATAGAATCTTTGAATCCTTAAGGTTGGAAGGGACCTTTAGAGGTCATCTAGTGCAACCCCCTGCACATGCAGGGTCACCTAGAGCACGGGGCACAGGGCGACATCCAGGTGGCATCCCCAGAGAAGGAGACTCCGCAGCCTCTCTGGGCAGCCTGTGCCAGGGCTCTGTCACCCTCGCTGTTAAGGAATTTTCCCTTAAAAGTTCCTGTGCAACTTTTGGTGCTTCATTTTGTTGCCTGTTTCCTCTAGTCCTGTCGCTGTCCACCACTGAAAAGAGGCCGCCCCTCCTCCTCAGTGCCTCCCTTGAAGTGTTTATGGACACTGACCAGGTCCCCCCTCAGCCTTCTCTTCTCCAGGCTGAACAGGCCCAGCTCCCTCAGCCTTTGCTCACAGGGCAGATGTTCCAGGCCCCTGATCATCCNACAGGGCAGATGTTCCAGGCCCCTGATCATCCTGGTAGCCCTGCGCTGGACTCTCTCCAGCAGCTCCACATCCCTCTTGTCCTGGGGAGCCCAGAGCTGGACACAGTCTCCAGATGTGGCCTTACCAGGGCTGTATATAGGGGAGAGGAGATTGATTTTAAAATATTATTTTACTGTTATACAATCAAGGCTTGGTAAACACTGAAGCAAAGAGGTCATTCAACAACTCTGCTTTTTCTGTGTTTTTTGTAACCAGGTCACCCACCTCATTCACCAGCTGACCCACATTCTCCCATTGATATATTTGAAGAAGCTCTTCTTATTATTTTTAAACATCCCTTGCCAGATTTAATTCCAAATGCTACTTACTTTTCCTTGTCACATCCCTGCATTCCCTGACAATATTCCTGTATTTCTCCCAGGGGGCCTGTCCTCTCTTCCACATTCTGTATACTGCCTTCTTCTGCTGGAGTTTTGCCAGGAGCTCCCTGCTCATCCACGCAGACCTCCTGCCCCCTCTGGTGACTTCTTGCTCGTAGGGATGCACTGTTACTGAGTGTGGAGAAAGGGCTGCTTGAAAACTAATCGTCTCTCTTGGGCCCCACTTCCTTCTAGGGCCCAAGCCCACGGGATTCTGCCCAGGAGGTCCCGGAAGAGGCTAAAGTCGGCCCTCCTGAAGTCTATGGTTACACGGCCACTTACAGCCCTGCTTCTATCAGTCCTTCTATCAGATTATGGTGGTCTTTTATTTTTTTATTGTGAAAGGATCATCACTAAAAAGAAATCTTTCTGCTCTTAAACCTAGAGACGGAAAGTGAGAAAATTATTTTTGATACACTTGTCTTAAAAATTTCATAGCATTTACAGAAAAACTTAGCATTTACAGAAACCTTTCTATGTTACAAGATCAAATGGATATCAGGATAGTCTTATAATATGGTATCTGTAACACACTTCTATGCTAGATTTCATGTTTCAATTAATCTTTAAAAAAAGTTAAATAAAATACATAAACTACTTTAAAAATACTGAAGCAAGCTATTTTTGTTCTCAGGTTATCTGCATTTCATTTAATGAACTTGTAACTCTTGTAATTACAATAAAATTATAATCAGTTATAAAAATGATGTGCATGGCTAGCAAAGCACTTCAGACTAGCATTTCTCAGTCTGTTCTTCACTCTGTTTTGTTAAATGATGTTTGCTCTGTTTGCTGAAATGAAACTCGAAGAGGCTATTGTGAAGATTTATTGCTGTCATAGGTACAGGATATCCCCTTGCAGGCTTAGTAATGCTGTCTTATCTTAGAGTTTCAGACCTACATATCTTTAACATTAAACTGTCTGTAGTTACGCTGCTTGATAAACTACTTATGCATTTGGAAAAGAACCCTGAGTAATATATGTGCAGTCCTATTCAGGTTAATAAATCAAACCCCACCAAAACAACTGTCAGGTTATTTTTTTAAAACTTGTTCTATGAGAACAGCTTTAAAAGTGTTTGTGATCAATCACAAGAAATATGACTGAATTGAGTGCCTAGAGACATAAAACACTGATAGGGGAAAAAGTATGTGTGTTTAATAAAATGTTGACTGTGAACATTGAGGAATGGAACGGAAAGTTCATTTTGGGACAAGAAATACCACATTTAATTTGTATATCTGTGAGAAGATCAGAAAACTGTTAAACCAGATTAAAAACAAGATCACATTTCTTCATTATGTCAGTTATGAATCTTAAAATTTCATGGTCACTGAAGTTAGATCAGATGGGTCACATATTTATGGTGTTTCTTTCAAGTATCATATTAGAAAAGCTTGGAAATTTAAACTTTATTTTTGGTCATATGGACAGCTGACCACATTTGCTGTATTCCAAAAATTAATACGTGTTTTTTTTATTACTATTATGTTATAAAAGTATAATCTGGGACACTAAATTTTCGGCTTGTTCAGGTAAACTGAACTTGCCCAATTTACAGCTATCAGTGGTGAGATAGGAGAAGGAACAAATCACACTGAATGGATGGAGAGAGAATAGTGTAGAAAAGGTTTAGAAGCTAAAAGAATAGAAAATAAAAGTAAAATCATGACTTATAGAAACATTTCCAGGACATACTGGAAGAGAGCTGGTGAGGAGACAGTCTAGGATCTGGGAATGATATTCACGGATGTGGTAAGAACGGGAAGAATGAATGCAAAGAAGTTGGAAAATGGCCAAACATTAGCCATGTAATTAAACTCAGTATCAAAATGAGAAATTTTAACAGTAATTAAAGCAAATTGTCCAATAAGATGCTTTTTTTTAAAAAAAAAGTTGCAAAATATGAGATGTAGGAATTTCCCCTGTTTTTTGTCAAAGTATTAAATAAATGCAAGTGCAGGAAGATGGTATAGGTAAACTCTAAGTGTGCAAAAGGAACCATGTGACTGAGACAGTGTGGTGTTACTGTCTCACCTGGTTTGGCAGGGCTGTTAAGAGTACTGTTTGTGTTAAGAGCTTAAGACAGCCACATCGCAAAATATGAACGTATAGGTTGACAATGTTATTAACTAACTTGTAGTAGAAATAGTCCTCCTTGAGTCAATTGGGATAATTGTGGAATAAGGTGCAGTTCTGTGTAAGAATAATATAGTCTGCTATTAATCAGAAAAAAAAAAAATAATGACAGGGAAAGAACAGCTAAAATTAAATGGAAGCTTTTTCCCCAACAAATCCAGTTACCACTTTTCATGAAGTGACTAGTCCTGATAGTTTCCAGAAACATGACAACTGTGGTAGGAATAGAAAAAATATTCACTGAACTGCTATTTAAACCAAACTATCCTGTTTCACAAAGTAAGAAATCTGATTTCTAAATATCCTGAGGATTTGAGCCTTCACTTGAAAAAGTGTGAAACCAGAAAGCTGATCATTGAGTCTAATGAAATATAATAACAACCATTGATTTGTCTCAGTGGGCTAAAGACGATATTTACACTGTAGTGCAAACATCATATCGCCACAGCCGGTATCTCAGCTGTATTTGTTATGAGAGACCTCTGACGAGGAATCCATCTGCAGATGACCTTACACCTCACACCTTATTCCTGAGTGAGGGGAGCTAGAGGCATGATGTCCATTTGCAGACATCTTGCGTACATGTGGTGCCCCAGGAGCTTTTGGACAGGTATAGGTCTCTTTGGTTTCAAGCGTATAGCCAACTCAGTGTCACAGGGATTTCCTTTTAGACAACAGGTATTCCCAGATAAACATGATAGCTTACAGCAAAAATGGGCTGAAATATTCATCGTGCTTTCTTCCTAGGAAATGTCAATTGTCAGATTGTGAAAATTTTCTCAAGACAGCGTGTTTATGAAAAGGACTCATCCCCAAGGCAATATGCTGATATGCTCGGCATTTTTCCAGTATATGAGATACTCAAAGAGCAGGAAAAGCTGCAGTTGATTTTTCTGTGCGCAGTGTGAATACTCTACATGTCAAACAATCAGCAAAGGCACATCTTACTGTTTTGACACCCTGGTGGGATGTGTATAAGCCAGGCTGCCAGGGACATATGCTCAGAGGCTCTGTTCACTTGGGGAGATAGACACTACAATGTGTTTGTGTTTGCAAAAGATTTTATTAATAAATGTGAATTTTGATGTGCTCATGAGCCTAACAGAATCAAATCAAACCCAAGGTCCATGTACCCTGAAGTGAATTGCATTCATTGGTCAAAAAGACCCTTGCACAAGACTCTTCTCTTGAGCATGCATAATAGTAGGCACAATGAGTAAGCAAAATTATAATTGCATGCAAATTACTAACCAATCAGTGTAAGAGTGATGTACTTAGGATAATTACTGAGTGTGTAAATATGGTTTGGAAAGTTGGAAGTGTGTACTTGAGCACCTGGCCTTGTACAACTCCAAAACAGATGAGCAAATGTCCCTCCTGTGGGTAGGATTATCGGCTCATTGCACATCAGGCAACGAATCTGCTTCTCGGACAACCCCACTTCATAAATATTTAAGTCTGAGTGTATCTTTATGATCTGAACTCCGTGCACCAGTGTAGTTTTTAAATATACAAAATAGCTTTGAATGCTTTAAATGTCTTTTACTTATGTGAGGAAACCTAATTTCTTTTTTTCTGTCTGCCTGTCAGTATTATTCCTCCATTTCCTTATCAGACAAAGGTTATGGTTCCCAAAAATATTCTTCCAACATACTGTAGTTCAGCAACACTTAAATGCAATATATCTGCAGATGAAACAAGCAATGTACTAGAGTTTCATGGACTCTTAGGATTATAAGATATCAGGCTGAAACAAGTGTCTTGTTCATCTGTGTTATCCTTATTACTGATGACTGTGGTGAGAAACTCTGGCTTAGTCTATTGTTCTGTGAGGCTTGAGTTTCTATGATCTTTAAGAATATATCCTACAATATAATATAAAATACAATGACTCTTATGTAAGTAAATGATAGAATTAGAGCATTAGGGTGGAGATACTCTTTTTCAAGTGTAACAGAACTTCTATTTCAGTCATTCTTAGAACCACAAGCTACTTTTTTGTTGTTGCTATATGTTTGATTGTTTTTTAAATAAAACTCTCTTCTGCTGTACAGATGACCAAGGATCAGTTCATAGCACATACACATTGGTCTTAAATTAGACAGGTCTCAAATTATTGTGCAAGGCTAGAAGTGGGAAGAGGTATACAGATAAAACAGGCACTCTATTAGAATAAAGAGTGTAAGTGTATAAAAAGGAGGGGAAAAAAAAGGTAGAGGAAGCAGGTATTAAGGATATCTGAATATTTTTGGTTAATCTTTAAAGTGCAGTGCTACAAAATCAGTAAAGTAAGGACAGGCTCCAGAAGCTCTGGCTTGACCAGGTTTATGAATTTCAATTGCAGGCAAGCATTAAATTTCAGGAAGGTGGGGTATTAATAAATGGTGACAGAAGTGCCAAAACTCAGATATTCTAAAACTGATAGTATTGCTGAAGTGAATAGAACTGCATGGACTCATAAAACAAACAGATTTTCAACCACGTTGTGTCATGTGTGTGTTAAAACCATCTGCTTTTGCAATTCTGTTTTCAGAACTAGGAACCGCAGTGCCAATGACTTTTCTCAAAGAAAAGTGTTCAGCAAATTATTGGACATCTAGTGCTTTTGTTTTGTAAGTAAATAGAATGCAAAAGTGGCTGCTGAGTTCCTCTCAGTATATGGTGGTTAGAAATTTACAGAGATTGCTGCCTTGAGGTGTTTAAAAGCCTGAACATTCTTTTAAACTGTAAAATGAAAATGGTGTAAAATGTGAAATGATTTTTTCTTAAAAATTCAAGTCATGCAAATTGTGTTCTTAACCAGCATTAATCGTAACTATTGCCTGCACAAAGAGCTTAACAAATGTTTAAATGAGCAATAGCCATGAGTGAAGGATCTGATGGCTTCCGGGTCTGATGACTGTGTCTCTAAGGGCTCTTGGATATAAGGTCAAGATGATCAACCTTGAGAAATGCTGGCCTGGAGTGGCCAGGATCAAACCAGGTTTGTCTTCTTCCTTCTCCATCTTTCCTTCCTAATGCCTACTTTCCCCAGAGGTGATTCCTGTTGCTCCTGATGCTTATCTTGTTTTCTTTTGTACTGCTTGTAATCCTCCTGTATTTAGAAAGATACCCTGTCTCTTTACAGTCCTTGATGCTTATCTTACTCTTTGTATAGAAGATATGTGTTTTGGATGTCTCTTCCTTGCCACCCATCTTTGCTCCTTTGGTGACAATGTATAGTAGTGACGATAGTATGCAAAATTGTATTTGTCTATGCAATTGCAGTGTTACAAAACATTTGCATACTACAATTAGAGTATTTAAATACCTTTATATTCAGTTTCAAGGTTAACTGTATGCTGATTAATACATTTTAAGTGTCACAGGACTCTGCTTTGGGTATGAAAAATGTTATTGCTGTGTTTGTTTTTTGCATAGTATGGTGTTATCCTATCTTGCTACACAGTTCTTGGCAGTAATCAGAAAGCTGCAGACACTGTAGCAAGCCAATCCACAGCTTAGTAAATTCAATAAAATTTGTTCCCACAGCAAATTCACAGACATTGCCACACATGAACTTCTTGCATTTACTTGCCCCCCTATGGCTATTTTCATCTACCTGCACTGGATACACAGCTAGACAATAATGGTGCACATGTTGTCTTGAGAGCTGCAAGAGGAAAGAAATTTTTCATGCTTATCTTCTGTGACAGCTTAGTGATGGTATTTCTCTCAGGTATTTCTCTCACTCTGCTCCTTTCTTTCTTTCTTTCTTTCTTTCTTTCTTTCTTTCTTTCTTTCTTTCTTTCTTTCTTTCTTTCTTTCTTTCTTTCTTTCTTTCTTTCTTTCTT
>VZSG01001140.1:0-32572 GCA_013398315.1 Nothoprocta pentlandii | reverse complement strand
TCCTTCCTTCCTTCCTTCCTTCCTTCCTTCCTTCCTTCCTTCCTTCCTTCCTTCCCTAGCTTAAATATAGAAAGGGTTAAGGAAACCATGTAACCACCCGCTATTGTAATACTTAGTAGTGAGTTATCCCATTAAGTTTCTTAGACTTATTAACTGAACCAGAGTTTTTAATTAAAAAAAAATTATTATTTTAATTTAGAAAAAAAAATATTTTTTAATTTAATTAAAACCACCAGTAAGGTCTGGTGGTGCTCTGTCAGGGCCAGCCAATTTACTGACAGTAAGTATGTGCAAAATACAAATTTTGGAGAAAGGTAGAGAAGAAATTATTGGTCGTTATGAAAAATGAGATTACATATATGGCAAAGTCTGAGCAAACAATCAATAAAAATGATTAAAATCAGTAGTAAATCAGCAGTAAAATGTCATCTTCTTGAAGATACCAAAGGATATAATCTGATGAAAAGAGACAATAAAGGTTCATTTGCATCAGAAATAGGCCTGCAAGTAGTTAAGAGGTCCTTTTAAAACATAAGAATAAATGGAGAAGTTCAGCAGCATAACTTCCCTAGGAGTAAGATTATATAGGAAAAAAAATATATATTGTTTATAGTTAGTATAGTATAGTTGTTGCTTATAGCTTATTTAGTAGTTTATTTATCTATTTATTTTTTTTGTAATGAGAGCATTGGGTAGAAACCAATGCTCTGTCTCTGGACTCTGGATTAGATGACCTCTGAGGTCCCTTCCAACCTTAAGCATTCTATAAACCATTACAGTACCTGGGAATCCAAATATTAATGTTAAAGAAATGACATGAAAATGATACTGGCAATGAAAAGAAATCATATACCAGAAGAGCAAGTTCATATTGAAGGAATGGAGAGATGGAACTCAAAATCTTTGAGTGTGAAAACATTTATGTTTGATAATGGCATGGAGAGTTTTCCTTTCCTGGAATAAAACAGACTGACTGAAAAATAATCCAGAGAATTAGTTATGAAACTCCGTTTCTTTCTTACGATTGCTTTCCTGTGTGAGGGGATTCTTTTAGCACCACAGTGACTGATGAGCTTCTAGCTTGTGTACCTCTGGGAACAGAGAAGAGTGGTGTGCATGCTTACAATATGTGCAACCACAGTAAGCAGTTGTTGAAATCACTTGGTACAACAGGCACAAGCAGGGAGGTTGTATTTTAAAACTGCATTTTAATGAAAAGGGGAAGAGGATTTTAAAAACACACTATCTGTGCTCTGTTTCATCCTAGCCTCCTCTGAGCTTACTTGTATGAAAGACAATATACAGAATATCCTGGCCCCAGTGGCAATTGGGGTAATTTAAAAATTAGTTAGTCTTATAGTATTGTAGAGTTTTTAAAATGTGCTGTATTTTATTGCACCATGGAAACAGGTTCTTTTTACAGGAAAGGAAAAATATCCTAATAGCTTGTACTATTAACTACTACTACCAGTAACTTGTACTACCAGTAACTTGTACATAACTTGTACTATTAGCTAATACAACTAGTAATTGTACTAGTTGTACTATTACTACTACTACTACTGTAGCTACTACTATTGCTAAGAGATAGTATTAGAGATAGTATTAGTATTAGCAGAATTCATTAAGAGATTCCATCCTACACTAATACGGAAGCCAAATATGAAAGGCCAGCTGAGGACTTCTTTGAACTGCAAGAGAGTGTTAATAGGTCCTGTTATATTTTCTCACCTAAGGAGAAAAGTTGGTTTCTGGTGACGGAGAAGACTAGCCAGTATGACATATGCTTTCCTTAAATCTTTTTAGTGTTCTTTTTTTCTTTTTTTTTTTAAATCTATCAATTAAAATTAATAGTTCTTTTAGAAAGACCATGAGACTGGAGTGTTAGAGAGGAGGGCAGGATCCTTAAAGAACAAACTTCCCTCAAAGAATCTTCAGATTAGTGCTCCCTCTGCAAGAAGGCTTTGAAATCTGAAGATGCAGAGTCCAATGCTCTCTGGTTGAAGTTGAAGAGTCAGAAGGCAGGCAGCAGAACTGCTTTTTAGAGTTAGTTTTTCAATCAGAATTGTCAGAACTCGTTTTCAAGTCAGGCATTTTGCCTTGGTGTCATCCAACACAATGGAGGAAGACCCAGGCTTTGCACTTTCCTGAAAGCAGGGCCTCTCTCACCAACCCTGCCCTGCTGTCCCCTCCCTCTCCCTCTCGTTCTCCCTCTCCCTCTTCTCCTCCCTCTCTCTCTCCCTGTCCCTCTGGTAAGTGGAGGAGGCTTAGAGTAAATGAACAGTGCCATGGGATTGCTCATAACAGAGACAGAATTAGGTGAAAATTCCCAAGATGGTGAGCAATAAACAAGCTCACTTTTCCCATAATGTGCATTTTCAGCGTTTTAATCGAAAAGTTTAACTTTTAATTGAAAAATTTAAATAGTACAGTAACTGGAATTATAATGTGAAAAGAAGACTAACATTCTACTAAGCATAAGGGAAGAGTTACACCACCTAGATCATTAGGAACCTTTAACTCTAAACAAACTGATTCACATTATGCTGATATTGTCCCTGCTGCAATTAAGGGAAGTTCTAATTAGTGCCTGAAAATGGCACACTTTACTCTTTGAACATCAGAATGATTGAGACATGAAAGAAATTACAAGCTACAGCAAATAAACCTAAGTGACATGCCATTAGAAAATAGGGCAGTTTTACTTTCGCATAGGAAACAGCTGGAAATAACAATTTTAAAAAATACGTTATTGAGTGTAGGCAACATTCTGAAGCTGTTCTTTTCTGCTTCTGAAACTGTCTTTCCCTTACTATTTTCTTAGAGCAAATAGAACAACTGCACTGTACATACAGTGCAGTATACATTTACTGTATATAATGCAGCAAAACTTGCTATATTAGCAACGCAAATGACTCTAGCTATCATGTCACCTAAATTCTTATTTATGCTGCACTTCTGATTTATACTTCTGATTTAAGTTTCCTTATAGTTCCTCATTGGACACACACTATTTTTTTTTTTTTAAACTGAATAACTAGATGCTATATTAAATGAATCTCAGCTATATTTCAGAACAGTTCAGGGGACAAAGTTCAGTGAGTATGTGCAAAAGAACTCAAATGCAAGCCCAAATAGTTGATGCAGTATAAAATATTAGGATGGTTTCAAAGATGCTCAAATGACTCTTTTATGTTCCTCATTAAATAGTTGGACTCAACTGTTTTTATTATCAGTGAATCATTATTTGATAAATTGCTTTGAAATCAGAATCAATTTATTATGAAATCAAATCAAAAATTATAAAACAGAAAGGCTTTATGTTTCAAAGATTAGATGAAATAAATGAGACAGTAGAAATTAGTAAGCTGCAAAGACCAGAACACAAGAGTGAGGGGGATCTCAGACACTTTCCTATTGACTTCATTTTTTTCTAACACAAATAGGAGCAATTTATGTAGTTGGTAGAGATAACTAGCAGAATCCTTGGGCTTTTTGTTTTTCGCAGTGAAGCTTTAGGACAGGCTGCCCAGATAATTGGTAGAGGTACTGTCCCTGGCAGTGTTCAAGAAACATGTAGATGATGCACTTAGGGACATAGTTTTGTAGGCTTGTTGGTGATGGTTTACAGTTGGACTTGATGATCTTGAAGTTCTTTTCCAACCATAATGATTCTATGATTCTACTTTACATTGTTGTGACCCTACAGGTATTATGGAACTAGTTCTAATTTTCATAAGCTTAGCTGAGAGGAGGAACAGGTTTTTGTTGTTACAGTTGTTGTTTTGTTTTTCAATCCTCTTTATAATATTTAGCATTGTTATATGACATCATTATATTTGTAATATCAGCCAAATCCCTGTCCTGACACACAGAAATTTTTTCTCCTCAGAGCCAATTCTTCTGTGAGCTAGTTCTTGTTCAGGGAGCACAGAAACAGACTAAATGTTTTTTTATGTGTGATGAACTAAATATAAAGTGCAAAATTAAAGTGCAATTTATCAAGTAAGATTTTTCATTAAATGTCTTTGGAGACTTAACTGGCTTTACTATCTATGCCATCTCAAGTGATAATTATTTGTCACTGGCCTATTCCTCTATGAACACTATCTTTTAATTAATTCCCCAAACTGATTTTGTTCTTCTTATCCATCCTTTGCAAAGTGGTATTTTTTCGTAGTTGTTTTTAACATAAGAAAGAGTTATTTAAAAACTGTCAAGAAATAAAGACTACTTACATAGATGAGCAAAGATGAAGAGGAATCCTAAAAACTCTTGTCTTGCCATTTGAGTCCCATAGTGTGTGGTCTTGGCTGTAGGATGGGAGTTGTAAGGTAAATCCTGCTTTTACAGAAACTCTTACAGACCTTAATTCTGTAGAAGAAAATTTTCCCTGGCTTGTTATGTATGTGTTAGATATATTTCAGTACGTTATGCATTAATCAGACAAGATCAAGAAAAGAAATACTAGAGATTACAGTCAAAATCTTGCATCACCATAGGTAACTTGAGCTGTGACTAAGTGGTGTAAAGGATGTTATTATGCCAATAAAATTAATAAACAGTAAATGTATTCTGTGCATTTTCAAAATATATTTGGGAAAAATTATTGAAATTTTAGGGTACACATGCTGTTCACCTGATGTTCACTTCATAGCAATGTTGCAGTAAGAACATCTAGTTAAGGTGTTCAGAAAGAACAGATTAACTAACTTCCAAAACTAAAACTTGCCAAAAGTTCATCTCCAAGTTTAAATCCCACTGCTTCTGCGGTATGAAACAGTTTTCTATAATTCTTTTGCAATTTACTTTTTATTTTTACCTTCCTTGTATTTTAACCTGACAGTAAGTAAAAGGACAGAGTTTCATCAGAAATTCTGTTATCATTATTTCTAAAGTTAATGGAAATAGAATCTTTAAAACCTTACAGTAATGGGAAATTATTCTCAGAAGATTTCCAGCCAAATTTCACCAGTCTGAGAAGCTCCTACTCAAGTGTGAAACTTAGTAGATTTTATGTGTGAAATGTATAGATGATTTCTTATGCATTGGATTTCTGTGAAACCACTTTCCTTTGGAAACTGAGTATAGTATTTTGTGGATAATTTAGTAAAACAATTACCCTGGATTTCACTTCTGCGAATGTTACATAGTTCAGGTCTTATGACTCCATGTATCCTTAGCCCATTTTAGTTTTAGAAAGCCTAAAATTGTTCTCTTGATGTTATTTTCTTGACTTAAGAGAATGGTGTTTTGAAATTAGCCTAAACACATAGATTTGGGATATTATTCATTAGAAGCTTTCTCGTATTTTATATTAAAGACTTAGCCCGCCCAAACATATATATTGTCTCCTTGTTTGCTGTATTTCCTGTTTTAATTGTGTGTCAAAAGTCACTCCATCACTGTTGGAATAGGACATGAATGGCAGCCAGGGTCAGGGTTTCTGTGGCTTTCAATTAGAGATATAAAAACAAAACAGATAATAGATAATTCAACAGCTTTAAACCTCCATTTTTTTAGGGTGGGATAGACATTGACCTTAGTGTTTGACTACTATTGACTGTGTAAACAGTGGCCACCTTAATTTTGCTTACTAAACAGTAAATGTGCCCTTTATGACCAAAATGGGAAATAAAACAATAAAACAGATAAACAGTAGGTTCAAAGAAATAGATGAATCCAGGTGATGTAGAATGGCAAAATAATACCTTACTTTCTTCTGTTGATCTACATTGTTTTTTTTCCTCAGAATGTCCTGAGTCCTTGTCCATATCATGGGACAGAGGCAATAAATCTTAACTTCTAGAAAACGACTATTTATGCCACTTTGAATGTTTATGGATCTCAGGGAGAATGGATCATTTTGTTTTGTCTGTGTGTGTATTTCTCAGAAAGGGAAATTTTTCATTAGAGACAACTTTTCTTGAAATGTAGGAAGATTATTATAAACAGTACTGATTGAAGAATAAATTAATAAAATAAAGCCATAGAACACAGTACATAAAAAACATTTGAGACACTTTTTTTTTTTTTTTGCTTTAGTGTTCTTTGATCTAGATTTATAGTGAGAAAAATCCGAAGTTTAGTCCTTCATCAGGGTAAAATTTGAGAATTAATTTTAACATACTACCTCTAGGTTAACTTCTTGCTTCTAGGAGATAGCTGGTGCAAAGTACCAAAATTTGATTCCAAATTCCAGTTCATTCTCTTTTATTTCTGGAAGTGACACAGAACCTGCAAGAATTAAGTTTTCATAGAATTATCTAATTGCTTTACAAATTATCCCAAAGTTTAAAAGGACCTACAGTATTGTCATCAACCAATCACTTGTTCATCTTGCCCCAGTGCTTTCTCCAATCCCAGCAGAATGGTTCTGCTCAGAATTTTTTATCAGATTCTGCAAAACAGAAATATCAATATATGTAAGCTTTGCCATAGCAGCAGTGGGGAACTCCAGTGGGTCAGAGAGGAGGACATTTCCTCTGTCATTTTCTGCTGATGTTAATATCCATGGAAACCTCTATTAATAGCATTTACAACAGGTTGATAAAACAGGTAAGCTCTCTCTTAAGAACAGGAATATTTAAAGAACTCAGTTCCTTGCAAAAGACGGCCCCTGAAAGCCTTGAAAAGGTCCTTAGCTGAGAAAGCTGGAGGATTGTAAATCCAAAATGTCTTTGCAAAGAAGCACTGCTTATCATATTAGTGCTAACATTGAGCGAAAAAAAAAAAAAAAAGCAAAGACTTTGTTCCCTACCTAAAGTGTTGCACCTGTGAGAAATCACTTTCTTCACTAAGGGAATATACAGCAGGAATGACTACATGAACCAAGAGATTAATTAGGAATAGCATTCAAGAGTGAAAGACATAAACATAGGCTCTGTATGCTTCAGGAAAAAAAAATAAATTAAAAAATATATAAATTGCAGGTATTATAGGTGGTAGGACCTGGTAGAACAAGAATGTGTACAAGAAAATATTATTCACATGGTAACATTTAAAAATATTTTTAAACTCTTTATTTTTATGGATACGTAGATTGGAGGAAAAGGTGCTGTCTCCCTGTCCCTTTGTCTTGTTTGCGTTATCAGAGTGAGAAACAAGGGGTACCATATTTTTAAATCACCACAGTGGCAAGTTATCACTGACTCTCACTTTCACAACTAAACTGGTAAATCATTCTATAGTTGAGGTGCTGAGTCAGAGTTAGTTGTGCAGCCTGCATGGGCTGCACTGTGCTCAGACTGCTGAACCAAAGGGAGCACAGGGAATAACACGCAGTGGAACTGCTGTTCATGTAAAAAACATTTGCAAAAACAAACAAACAAAAAACATCCATAAATAAAGGGAAAATAAAGAGATAGGATTTTGCTTGATTCATAGTGGGGAGAGGAAGCTGACCTGGGAAAACAATCCCACAGGATAATGGAGGCAGGTTGAGTAGATGGAACCTTTATGAGGCAGTATTAACAGTAATTGAAAGTGCATCTTTACATTGCAAGGTGTTTGTGAATTCCTGCATTCTTTGGCATTTATGGAATGGAGTGTTTATGCTTTGCTATCATTTATGTTATTTAGTGTCACTACTGTAAACAGATTGAACTAAGATGACCATCTTTTCCACAATTATTTGGGCAGATTATATGGCATATTTGGATTTTTTTTTTTTTTAAAGATTAAGGTAATATTGTGGGATTTAAAGAAGGGATTTAATTTTCACCAAAAAAGAATGTCTGTGGGATGAGTCCATTCACTTTATATCTGATTGAAGTGATGAAAGAAATACATAATAGGCAATAAAATTGATGTTATTTCTAAATAAAGGTATCTGCAGGTCATCATATGTAGTAGTTCTGTGCAATTCTAAATAGGACTCAAAATTCTTTGATATCCAATTTTTATAATAATGAACTAGTCCATGAACTAAACTATTGTGTTGATTTCTACCAGTTTATTTCTAATTTATAGACCTTTTAAAATTACATCCAGGGCCTTTTTAATATTGTCTAAAATTAAAAATATTGTTGAAATTAAATGAGCAGCTTTTTAATCTCTCCTATTCCATCTACAGATGCTAGATTTTATCATATATCTAAAACTGAGATTGAAATTCCATTTTAACATGCAGAACTAGAGTCTAAGGAGTCATAAACTACAAAGTGTTTTCATTGATTAATGGCTCTGCACCTTTTGTTCCTCTGCACAGGAAAGCTGATTCATCAAACAACTGTGATCAAGATATTGGACTTAGAAAGAAAGCAGATGAGAGAAGGAAAAAGAGGATGAACCTGTTTTGCAGTATTGTGAACTGTCCCCACCTTATGCATCAAAAGTACATTCATATTTTGCAGATCAAGGCATTGATAGGGATGAAGCATGTGTTATTTGTCCATTTATAGACTACTAGTTCTAGGAATTTTAAGGATTAATTTTTGAATGGTAACTTTGGTGTGGTGGTTGTGTTTATATCTGCATGAGTTATGTGCTAGGTATGTTTAAATAGCGTATATCTTCTAAAATTGTAATAAGCAGTTAAAAAAAAAACTCAAGTAAACCCTGAAAAAAAAAAACAAAAAAACCCAAAAAAATTTACACAGATGTAAATTTATTCTTGCATATTGTGTGTATAGGGAGATTTAAAAATGAAATACATAAAAGTAGCTCATATATCTTTGAAAAACAGAGCCCTATTGACAAGTAAAATAAAACCATTACTAGTGATAATAAAACTAGGCAACTAGTTTCTTTTTAGTTAATATAGTTTTACAGAAGTTGGAACTAAATTTTATCATTGAACTGGTGAACTGTTTTTTGTTTTGAAACATCTTGATACAGTTACTCTGGGTTACAGGTTTTTCTTGAGTGTATGTAATATGGGAATCCCACATATTGCTTGGAATAACTGCTCTAAAAGGCTGGGAAATATATTAATAAATGCATTTTTCTACCTCTTCTATATCATGAAACTTAACTCTAACAATTTCTTGAGACACACGAAATAAGGCAACAGAGCGTGTTCTAAAAAGGTTCATGTACAATTTCCTTGTGCAACAGGGAGTAGGACTTGGATCAGTGGACCTTTAAGTGATTTGCAGTCAGAACATGGGGTTGATAGATGGCAGATATTACTACATCTCTGGATGCTGCTGACTGAGATCTGTAAAGAAAAATCTATATGACTTGGAAATCAAGAGGTGAAATAGGAGCACAGTATTTCCAAATATTGACTCAGTGAAAATAACATCCATTTTTCAGTTAATCTTCAGACATATAAGGAAATAGCATATACTTACAATATCATTTAACACTTAATTTTAATGCAAATTCCTTACAGAAGATATTATTTCTTCTTTTTTCTTTTTTTTTTTAAGAAGAAGAAATAGAAGATGTAGAATAGTTTCATGAAAGTTCTTATTGTGAAAAAATAAATAATTGAGAAGGAAACTTCAAGAATTTGGGGACAGAGACAGAGTATGGTATACAAGATATATTAAAAAGAAATCCAGAATTATCTGAATAATTTGGCCCCTGTTCTATATTATCAAAATTTCACAGATTTGCTGTGCACCATGCAGACCACTGAAATAATTTCCAACATGCTTTTGTAGTTGTCTCAGGAAACATCATTGCCTTTATTACTACTCAATGCATGTGAGACTTGAAGAGAGTATAGCAGGCAACTAAATCAAATACTCACTTGGAAAAGAGGCACAGAAAGAAAAAAAATCCAATTGTTTTATTTCTGTTTTGCTAAATATATGTGTTTGTTTTCTGTAAAATGGAGTGGAAGTGAAATCTTTTCTTTCCTGTTTTAACTTTTTTTTTTTTTTTTTCTGTTCTATAATGCTGGGAGTAGACCGTACCATAGGACTAACTATACATTGATGCTGATACTTCGGTCCATTTTAGTTAATCTCCTGCTTCAAATACCAATAAAGCATAACCTGGACTTCATCTGCATATGTTTAAAATGCACAAAAAACAAGCAGACAAACAAACAAAACTCCTTCTTTTTAGTCTTTTTGTAGTTATTAACTGATCAGTTCCTTTCCAGTGAAAATGTACCATGTCTGAGAAGCAAGTGCCCTGTCCATACACCCTCACAAAAGCTTAGCCAGGTATTCTCGTAAACTTGAAATCCTGTCTGCTGATCTAGTTCAAAGCGTAGAAATGCTTAAACCCTTCTCAGTGAAGAATATTTTTTTATTATTTGGGGCATAATGATGACACAACTTCATGAGGGTCCAGTCACTCTGCCCAGATGTTATAACAGGAAAAGCATTTCCCTGGATCTCTGGCACCTGCCATCTTACTCTGCAGAGGGAAAGGTGGTCACAGCATTCATTATAAATATGGACTTCCAAAATTTATGAACTTGGCACTATGCAATCATGAAATATTCCAGGGTTTTAAGGAGAATTAATGATCTGCAATCACTGTTTGAGGCACAAATCCTTGTGACCTCACTCTAGCAAAAGTTCGACTCAGAAATCTGATAGGAGTGTTGTCAGAACAGGATTCTTTACATATATTTTCAATATGTATTGAGACACATAATTTATCTTTTACATGCATGGATTAGGTATAAATACGAAACATTCTGTTTGTTCTCTCTGTTTTCCTAACTTACCTTTATATACTTCCAAGATTGCATTCCTAAATAACGTATCATAATAATTAAAGATTGTTCATAAGCTAAACTTAGGAGTTAATAGTTAATCAGAAACTTAAGAACTGGAAGAAGGAGATATATTTGAGTAGATACAGGCTTTCTTTTTGTAAGCTGAAGGAAATGGTACAATTTATAGCCAAAGACCTGATCCTTGACTACTGCTGCAAAGCTAAATTAACGTAACTCTTCCTAAGCATCATTTGCCTTCTATAAGTATAGGTTGATAACAATTATTTAATTACCACAGAGTCAATATCAACATGAATAAGGACAGAGTTTTACTAGTTACTTTTTCCTTCTAGTTCAAAGCTCCCATATTTCTCAAAACTTGTGTAGTTTGAAAGCTTTTAAATGAGGCTTATGACACAAACACCTTTGATAAGAATAGATGCAATGATTACTGCATCAGCAGTGGTGACTCAGCACCTTCCTTGGGAGGAATTGTAGAAACCTTCATTTACATCACAGTTCAGGAAGGACAGCACATTATATAAACATTAGCACTTAAAGAAACCCTGAGGCTGAGCAATTGCAGGGAAGAGCAGCTACTGACATCCCAGGCCTGTGCTCACAGCCAAGATGCAGCAAAGCAGCAAAGATGTCATTAGCACACCTCTCACGCATGCTGTTCCCTCACGCAAAGACCAAGTGGTGCAAGGAGAGGGCTGCTTTGGCATACTAGTGTCTCAGCCAGTTTATCCATCACCACTAATGAAGCGCACTACAGACCTGCTCATTGGACACTAAATATCACTAATGGGCCCTGCAGATGATGCTGGTGTTGAAGGGTCACAGCTCAGATCCACTGATCCAAGAAATTAAGTGTAAGGCTCTTGGGGAAGCCAACTAGAGGGAGGACGGTCGGGGACTATGCTGATTCTCTGAATTTCTCTGGAATTGGATATGAGAGTGTTGCTTGTCTTTTAGCCAACACATTATCAAACTGTTGAGCCATTGGCACAGTACATTTTAAAATATTCTTAGTGGGTTGCACTAAAACTTAGCTGTTTGTGCAAAAAGTGTGTGAAGCAAGGCTGAGACTGAGTGGGTTGTTGTGGGAGGCATGAAAACCAGTAGTAAACAGGGTAAGAGTTAACATCTCCCCTCTCTTGTCAACTTCACCCTTTAGATTTGAACTGATCTAATTGTAATCTACTCAAATGCCCATACATGTAAGTATAGAATGGTACTTTCTTTGACAATAAGGCCAAACACTGAAAATTATTGAAGATTTGTTATTTTTTATCAGATAGAGATATATGCTATCTTATTTTTCATCTTACTCTTCTGAGGGAGATAAAAGTATTGGAACACGGAAGGGGAAGAACATACATCTTAGCCCTGGAGTTAAATTTATGTATATGGAAGAATTTTTTTTTTACTAATTTACCTTCAGTCTTGTAAATGTCCAATCAGTGATTCTTTTTCTATCTTTTTTTTAATATAATTTATTTTGATTTAACTAAGAGAATCAGTAAATCTGCTCTTTTGAAAAAAAAAGTATTACTCAATTTAAAGTATCACCTCCACCAAAAAAAATTTTTAAAACCCATATATTTGACAAAGCTGAATATATGTATACTTAGAGTCCTATAAAAGTGATTTTTTTATCACATAGTTTATTCTACTTCCTGTATTGAAATCTCTATGGCAGGTATGACAGGTTCTCATTATGACAATAGTCCCTGCTCAAGTGTGCCAATATACTTCAGACAACACAATTTCCATAATTGGAGTGGAGTAGTATAGTGGAGTATCATATCTCAAATGTGAAAAAGATGACCTCAAACTGATGAGCTGTTTTGCAACAAATGCAAAAGTAAAACATGTTCTCCATGTTGCTCTAAATGCATTCTGCAATAATCAAGGTTATCAGATAAGCAAGAAATGCTATGTTATCTGTTGTAAAAAAGAAAATGTTTAAATCAATGCTGCTTGTATGTTGCAGCACCAAAAAAAAAAAAAAAAAAAGTATAAGTAAAGCAAATTTAGATATCTCATTTCAGCTCACAACTACTTAAGTGAGAGACTGTCTTGGGCCTAAAATACTAGTCTTGGGCCTACAAATATTAGTCTTGGACCTAGCCAAAACCCATGAAAGGAAGAATGCTCTTCAAGCCTATGGACACAGAAAAGCCACTGCAAGCATTTCTTTCACTAAAGCAGCTTGTGTTCTTTGACAAGAATTTTACAATATATGCTCATCCTGCAGTATCTGATGGTACAAAAACTGCAATAAGACAAATTAGAAACACCTTTACTGTGCAATGCAGTTCTCTAAGTAGAATACTGTAATCTTTTTAAGTCTATGTATGAAGGTTTGGGTGGTGCAAAATGTTAAAAACTCCTTTTCTAGCCTGGAGTCCAGTGGAATTCTCGTAAATTAATAGCATGGGTGACTAAAGTAAATTTCAAACATCCATAAGCAATTATTCACATGGAGTAAATATTAAACACTGATCAACAAATAAAAATAATACTCTGCTTTTCTTAACTATTGGCGAACATGCAGATGCCTAGTGTCAGTGGATACAGTGATAGCAGAGATTCAGACACTAGAAAATGAAATAGATGCAGCAGACCAGGGAATTTCCTTTGCTCAGTAGAGAAAAGACCCTCAATATTACACAAGACATACGTATAATTTTGTCTGCCTCTGCAGCAAGCACAGGGGAAGCTCACTGTGCTCCTGACTTTTGGCAATACATGGTCATGTCTTTAAGAAGTTCAAACTCAGTCTCAGCATAGACTTCCATATTATACATACGCCTGCATACAGTGTTCATCTTTCCAAAAAAAACTCTTAAGTCACTGTATCTACTCCATGTTGGTCACAGGATACCTTCCTGGATAGATGGGCAGATGACTGGCAGAGTAGAGATGCAGTGTGTGAATTTGCACCTTACTCCCCCAAATCAACCCCTATCCATACACTGTAATGGGTATTCTGGGGATTGTATAAAATTTTCCTTTGCAAATGCTGCATTTATTGCATTAGATCTTTTCATGAGGTGTCCCAACTTTTAAGTAGCAAGACCAAATTCAGGTCTATCCTCATGATTGGTCCTGCATAGCACTGTCTATGAAAGGATTGAGAATAAAACAGGTTGAATGACTTTGGAAATCTGTCGTCTTTACTTAAGTGTCTATGTAGAAGCTCAGCTCTTCTGCAAAATGCCATCCCTGAACAAATGGAGACATATCTGAACACAAGTTTCCATTGTTTTGCGGCTCGTATATTAAATTAAAAATACATTTAAATGCTGGAGGGAAATTCCCTGCTGTAGTCAGTTGAGGGTCCTTTAAATGTAATATCCTTTTTCAGGATCAGAGCTTCATAGAATCACAGATAAAGACAACAGCAGGAAACATTAAAATTATACATTAGCATTTAATTTAATTTTATAATTACGATTTCCGGGATGGCTAGCAATTTTGATTATCCCTGAGGCTTCTAAGGTGTCTCATTTGAAAGCACTAAAGTAGATTGGTTTGCAGAAAAAGAGCATTCTGGACTTTCTATTGTCAATTGACAGATTTTTCTGAGTGTTTTTCCTAGAGGAGAATTATAGTGACTGTCTCTTTTCAGAAAGAATTTTCAGTGCAAAAATGGCTTTCATCCTGTACAGAAATAAATCAAGCTTAGCACTTCAGTACGTCTTGGCTAAATTGAGAGTTCTGTAGCTACTTCAGTTAAAGTAACACACCTACATAGCACACCTACACCTAAATTGCCTTTTAATTTTAACAAGTAAACAACTAGAGAAAATGTCTGTACCACCTGGAAGCTGTCCCTTCATTTTTTTTCCCAGGATTTTTGAGGTAGTGTATATAAATAATTGGCAAACCGTTTGATTAATGCCACTTCATCTTTTCAGTAATCTGAATGCAGAAAATGAACTATGAGTGTCAGTTCCTTTGAGGGAAGGGAGAAGTAAAAGGAAACCAGTATGAAATACTGAGTTAATAGGAGAACCTTATAAATATGTTCCTGAAGGACTTGTTCTAAGTGGCGTGTCCATAGAGAAAGACTTTTTTAATGATCTGTAATATGAAAGCTATGTGAAAAATGAGTTATTTGCTTCTGTTACTGTGTGGCTTTTGTTATAGTCAGTGAAGTCAGCTGTAAAAGGGAAAGAAACTGGCCAAAAAAAAAAACAAAGAAAACCAACCAACCAAAAAAAGACATGCCAGACCTGGGGAGAAAGTATGATGTGAAAGAAGACACAAATGTAGCTCATCAGGCTGAATTCTTGTGAGCTTCCAGGTTTCCAGTAGCACTTCTGGAGCAGTTTTTGTTTATATACAGTTTTGATCATAGTCTTATTCAGAATGCATTCCTACTATTATTTCTTTCTATTTCACACGTTGCCCAGTTCAAAAGAGAGAAGCGATCTTTCTGATTATTGCTGCATAACACAATATTTTTATCATTTTCTTTTAGGCCTGGAGAGTAAAGTTCTTTTTTTTCTGGTGAATACACTATATCTCTTATTCTGATTTTTTCAACTCATTTGTTTTTTGTTTGTTTTTTTTGCTTGCTTGTTTAGGTGTAATCATAGTTAATTTTATTTGTTACTATTAAAAACAAAACAAAAAACAACAACAACAAAAAAACACCTTCAGCTTGAATTCCTTTCTTCTTCCTCTTGAAATATTTATGCCACAGTCAATCATTTCCAAGTAGCTTCTATCACATAAAGATGGCTTGCTTCTGATGAGTATGTTACACCTATCAGAATAAGAGAGTACTAAATATTTAGACTGCCACAGGATATAGAAGATCACAGAACCACAGAAATACAGAATGCTTCATGTTGAATGCAGAGGTCATCTAATGCAACCCTGCTGCACACGCAGGGTCACCCAGAGCAGGTGGCACAGGGCTGCGTCCAAGCGGGTTTTCAAGATCTCCAGAGAAGGAGACTCCACAACCTCTCTGGGCAGCCTGTGCCAGGGCTCCAGCACCCTCACTGTCAATAAATTTTCCTTCAGTTCCTGTGGGACTTTTGGTGCCTCAGCTTGTGGCCGTTTGCTCTAGTCCTATCACTGTCCACCACTGAGAAGAGGCCGTCCCCTCCTCCTCACTGCCTCCCATGAGGTGTTTATAGACACTGATCAGGTCCCCCCTCAGCCTTCCCTTCTCCAGGCTGAACAGGCCCAGCTCCCTCAGCCTTTGCTCATAGGGCAGATGTTCCAGGCCCCTCATCATCCTTGTAGCCCTGCGCTGGACTCTCTCCAGCAGCTCCACATCCCTCTTGTCCTGGGGAACCCAGAACTGGACACACTCTCCAGATGTGGCCTCCCCAGGGCTGTGTATAGGGGAGAGGAGATTGATTTTAAAATATTATTTTACTGTTATACAATCAAATTTGAATCCAGCATTCCTTGGGGAAAAAAAAAAATGATTTCATCCACAAGTGAGTATTTACACTAAGAGTGTACAGTGATGTAGTGACTTTGTGTTCCTTTCTAAAGAAGGATTTCTGTCTCAATTTATCCTATCATGAGCAAATATCTGTAGAACGGGTTCAGTGAAAACAATGGAGCTAGCAAAAATACAAATAAAGACATCACTGTTAGCAAGGACACTAAGGTGCAAATGGACTTAAGGAAGTGAATTACTTTTTCATCTTTGGGATTTTCACTTTAATACTGGCAGCAAACCACAGATGAAGTATGAAAGAATGAAACTCGACAAAAGCCTATACTACCATGATGCCATTTCCAATGATCCATAAATATTATCATACCTCTTAGAGTTTTTAACAATAATTTTCTAACAATTCTGGTCAAGACATTTTGACGACTCTTTGCAGAAAAGTATATGCTGAAAGCAGCTGACTGTAAAAAATTAAAAGGAAACTCTGTAGAATTTATGCTTATATACGCAGTAATGCATGCAAAATAGCTGCAGGACCTGAATCTTTTGGGTTAGATAACATGCTTTTCTAAACTGAACACATTTTTTTTTTTCACAAGACAACTTCAATCTACAAACTTACTAGGTTTGATTTTTTACTTTTGTTCTATCCTTATTGATCTATATGAAAAATTTCCTTTAAATATTGACAGAAATTATTAATACCATTTATTATCTTACAAAATGACTTGCTTGTATTTGCTCTTTCGCTCAAAATTATGTATTGAACCACCATACATATTCTGAAATTTTCGCCTTTAACATATCATTAGGCTGCATATCTAGCATAGACTTTTCTCTCTTTGTAAAGCTTCCCTCTTACAAAATCTTCTGGAACAAATCTTATTAATTTAAATTGTAATTACGCTGTGTTTAGCATTATATTTGAGAAACACACGTTTGACAGAAGAGCTTCTTGTTTAATTTCATTTGTCCTGCACCCAGGGTGGAATAACTTCAGGCACTAGGACAGGCAGGGTTCTGATCTGCAGGGAAGCAGCTCTGCAGAGAAGGACCTGGTGGACAAGAAGGTGGCCATGAGCCAGCAGTGTGTCCTTGTGGCCAAGGTGGCCAATGGTCTCCTGGGGTGCATGAGGAACAGAGTTGCCAGTAGGTCGAAGGAGGATCCTGACAGTTTACTGAGCCCTGGGGAGACCATATCTGGAGTCCTATGTGTACCCAGTTCTGGGGTCTGCAAGACAAGAAGGGCATGGAGCTACTACAGAGAGTCCAGCATAAGCCTACAAAGATGAGGAGGATGATGGAGTATCTCTCTTTTGAGGGAAGGCTGATAATGCTGGACCTATTTAGCCTCAAAAAGAGAAGAATGAGAGGGGATCTTACCGATGTGTATAAATATCAGAATATTCAAATACCACAGCATTGCACTAGCTGTTCACTATATGTGGTATTGCCTATAGCTCTTTCTGCTTAGTCAACTACCTGGATATCTTTTATACCTCTAAGTCCACTGATCTAATGTTAATAGAAAACAAGCAAAAGAAGCTGCAAGTAAGTTCGCTAACGTAAGGAGAGGACTCCTTCTTTTTTCTTTTTAACTGTAAAAAGGCAATGTAATTTAATTATTACTCTGTCAGTGTGCTAATGAGTATTTAGCCCTTACAGATGACAGTTTATACTAAAACATGGAGATGACCTATGTTTTAACACCAAAACCATTTTTTTCTGTGTTAATTTCACCTAAAATGGATAATTGTAGGTAATGTTCCTACTTAGACTGAATGATCATATATTAAAATCATTGACATTAGATACTTTTAGGAGAATGGAGAGGTTTCTATTAATAATCTGAAGGGAAAGGCTTTGAAAAGGGTTTAAAAAGAGTAAGTTAAACCCAAAATATATGTACCCTATATTCCATCACACAACAGATTTCTGCTAAAGCACTACATTTTTGAAGCAGAACTCTAACCAAGATCATGTACAGTCACACAATAAATATTTCTGTCTACATGTGTGCAAAATTTTCACATGGAATGCTGAAGTTTCTTGCTCTCATTTTTGCTTCACTTGTGAGCATACAAACAACACATTTCTTATGGATCAGCTGATTTGCTGCAGCTTGTCATCCACTCTGCAGTGACAGTTTCTATTCGTGTTTTTCCTTCATGCTCAGCAGGAAAGTGACGATGCATTTTCGTGTGCTTCCAAAGACATATACACCCACAGAAAATGAAACCATCTTTGGGAGAATTTTTTTTTCCTCCTTTCAGCAGCTGTTACCCTCTGAAAGCAGGCCATCTAGTGTAGAGAGTAAGCCAAGCAGAGGTTTGCATAGAAGGACTAAACTAACAGAGACTGAAAACATGATGATTTCCTAGAAATGGGAGGAGGGGGGAAGAACGAGAATGAATACTAATAGATAGTGACTTTATAGTGACTTTATAGCCCACCAACACTCCTTAAGCATTGTGGTGCCTCTTAAAGCTGCTAAGTTATTCTATCTTTGAATGCACAGTACAGAAATGGAGAGAGAGTAATATGAAAGATGTTTGCAAAATTAGTGCAGGACTCCTTGCATTTCTGTTCACTATAAAATGATCTGTTCTCTTGTTCTAATTAGTTTTATTGTTCTAATTATGTTGCTCCAGATAACTCAGGACATCATAAAAATATAATAAAAAACTTTAAGATGTGCTGTAAGTGATTGAGATATACTTTTCATTTGAAAATACTAAAGTGGAAACCAACAATACTAAAACCTGGCCACCCTGTTTCTTCCCAAGTGGCCAAATCTCTTGCAGAAAGAACATCTTATAATGCAATAAAGTTGTGATAGAAGTAGTTTCTGTTTTTAAAATATTTTCCTTGTTTAAGATAACAAGAGAATATTGTTTGTTCTTTTACTTTTGGCACTCTTGATTACATTTGCTGCAAAAAGCAAGCATCTGCTCTGTCACTCGGTGAAATAATTAAGAGAACAACTATGTAGTCACATGACCACAAATCTCATCACTCGGACAGGTGAAAATTTCTTTTAATGAACTGAGTGCTTTGAGCCTCATATCAAGGAAGGGAACTTAAAAGTTCCAGTCCATGGTGACATATAGTTCTAAAAAAACACATTTCCTAGGATGCAGAGTTGCTTGACTAGGAATGGCCATGCTGCTGAGATTCAAGAGATTCAGCAGTTCTGCATATGGTCTTTTTTTTTAATTTATTTTTTATATATTTTTTAGCAAGAAGCAAGGATAAATATTATATGAAAAATGCCTTCACCTTTCCAGGAGGTGTGACATTGAAAGAACATTACAGTGATTTACCATCAGAATAAACGAAGAGATAAAATGTTTAGTGTTCTGTGACCTCATGAACTTACTTTTATGCTCTAGTACCCTGCAACACTATTAAATTCTACAGCTAGACTGAGAGTCAGGGCCTCATCTCAGACTTTTAAGGTGCTGAGGTATGATGATAAATAATATTATTTCTGCTTTCTGACATGGCCCTTCCAGTACTACATTAGGAAATCTGGTCTTGGGCATCTCTGGTATGTTATGGAAAAGATTGCTGAGCAATGTACTAAAAAATGTTGAGTTTTGATCCAGGATTTGATGCCGGGTATGAAGTTGTTGTTATACTGCACAAAGATATAGAAACTAAACAAATTGTTATGTTAGTCTGATTTTTTTTCCATATTTGGGTATTGGAAGAAGTTTGCTAATTTTATTAAAACAATACAATCCCTTGGCCAGAGTTATAACATAAGAGCCACTCTGTAGTGATTAATATGTTACAGTGAAAATATTCAAGGATAAAAAGACAGAAAAGACAGAACCTTTTTCTTTTCTTTTGCTTTTACTTTCCCTTTTTTTGAGGTTGTTTTTGGTTGTTTTTGAGGTTGTTTTGGTTGTTTTTATGTTTGGGATTACAAAGAGTCTTTTTGAGCAATTGAATTACTTAAAGTACTACTGGGCTGACGGAAGATCACTTGTTCTTAGTGGTTCATTTCACAATGCTGCCTGTATTTGATTTTTTTTTATTGTTTTTTTCTTGTTCATTAAGTGAAGAACATAAAATAGACATTCAGCCCAGCAGTTTTATGTCTCCTTTCTGCATTTTTATTGAATTGGCAGAACACTGAGTTTCTGCAAAGCTGTTATATTTCCAACTGGTGGACACAGTTTTGCTTTTGTTTGTTATCTTATAAAGAATTTTTGTGCAAGTTCAAGCACTACAAAACAAGTAGAACAAACATAGTGCTATATAACTCAAGAAGTTAGAAATGGAAGATTTCCATGATGTGCCATTCATTTTGGGAATTGAATTTCTAAAAGTTCTCCACACCTTACAGGTATTAGGTTTGACCAGTACTACACAGCAGAATTAGATAGTTAAAAGAATTAGGTAAAAGTCTTAATATGCTAAAACACGTAGAAGTTACATATAAACATAAAAAAATAAGGTGCACCAAGGATCTTGAACCCTATTTTAACAGCTATTTGTAATTTTGAGTCTGAAATTTCTTTGGCTTGAAATGAAAGCATTTATATATATACCAAAATTTCATTCAAATAAGAAAATCATCTAGAAAATGTATAGACTTCTATTCACTGTCATTTGCACCTAGGATTTCTAGGACATCTAACTGATTGTGGGCAGAAAATTGCAAGCAATTAGAGGTTCAGCTGAAGCTGCTGATGAAATACGGGTTTTAGGAAATTCTCTAGTCACTTAAAACATCAGTTTCCAAAAAGTGTTAATATGATGGTAATTCTGACTAACATGTATTAATAAAAGAGAAATCAGCTTCATGGACAAATCCCATTATGAAACTAGCAAAAAGGCAAATGTTATGTAAAATAAAACTTCAAAAGTCAGAATAATTGTCCTCAGAGGTTCTTGCCAAGATACTATTTCTCTTTTGTCAGAATCACCATTAAATATAGCTACTGTACCATACATAATAATTGAATTATATAGCAGATAAAATAAGGGGTATACATCAGATTATAAATAACTTAATGTTTCAGAGGAATTTTACATTTTAATCTGTTGTTCCATCACTTTCACTTAGACCCTGAAATAAAATTATGTTATTTTATTCCTTCCTATAATCTAATAACTCATCCATAAGGAAACGTCAGGTCACATTTACAGCATTCCAGGGGCCATTAAACCAGATAGGAAGGTCATTCTGTTCTGTATAAGCATTGTAAATGAACCTGTCCAACAAAGTTTTGGTTAGGGACAATCAAGGACTCATTATATAGTCAATTTACTGAAACGCCAGCAAAAGCAATGCTGAGGCTGTTGCTATTTGTCCTTTGATACCTGAAATGGTATCTAGTATATAAGAATTTGTCATTTATTATTAACCCAGGAAGAAATTGCATTAAAAATGTTTTAACAGAATAATTACAGATATTAATATTTTGCTAAAATGATACAAAGTGTGCTTCAGCACCATAGCACATACATGGATTGGTGTATATTTATTCTTACAAACTTTACTAGGAGGGTAGATTATCTTTTGTGGTCTTCCTAAACTGCTACACCTGTGTGTAAGCTGCTTTGCTGCAACTTATGTCTCTTTCTTAGAAAGGAATGTATATACATATGCATTGATTATGTGCTGAACATTGCTACCATTTTTAAGGGAGTTTTCACCATCCTAACAGTACTAGTAACACTGCAAATCAGGAGCAATATAGCTATGAGGAAAGCTATGTAATCATTGCTCTGTGATCCTGCATTTGTAAAAATAAGGGTAAGAATGAGATCTCACTGTGAATTTTTGAGAAACTTGAAATTAGTCACTGTCTCCTGGTTCTACCCAATACTTTTGTTTTGTTCTCAATATGGTATTTTGATAGTATTTGCCTATTTTGTATCATTCTAGTTTCACAGCAGTATCACAAAATTAACTCTTCTTTTAGCTGAGATTTCTCAAGATGATGCAAATATAGCAAGTTGCTGACTAACATCTCCAGTGGTAAACAGCCTATATTGAACTATATAATTGAATCGAATTGGGTCAATCTGTTCTTCTTATTAATTATTTATAACTCTGTGTTCTGATATGGGTGATTGTATATTTCAGCAATTGGAGTCATTACCTAAAAATCAAATCTATTTTGTTTTTCTCTTTCAGTTGAAGTTCTCTTCATATACAGCTGGTAATGTTAAATATCACCACATATATAAGCCCACAGAGGTCCATTCATCTCCAGCATCATTTAGTAAAGAAACAAACAAGTCCTGTTATGATAAGTTAAAGCTTCTGATAGAGGGAATACGTAGTATTCTTTATTATATATGTGGTAAATATGTACATATGTATATATACATTTCCAGTTGATATATAATCTCTATGTAGTCAATACGTAGGGACAAAAATATTTTAAATAAAAAAATTATTTATTACTATTTAGATATTATTGCATTCTAAACTGACAATCTCTTTTGTCTCAGTGAAGTAAAATATAGTGAATGTGGTTCTTTGCATAACATAGTGATGTGAGACTCCTTGAAAAAAAATAAACTTTCTGTCTGGGTTGGTAGTGTTTAATAATCCTTTATCCCTCCTATTTAATTTCTAGACTTTTCTGATCACCATTTTCCTCCTCCATCTCTGTTTAAAATCATGAGTGATCCACCAGCGTGCCAAAGACATCACAAGTTGCAGAAGAAATCTTTCTTGCAAAAGTAAAAATAAAGCCCTGACAAAGAACTTCCACCAGAATAGAAATGTGCTTGTTTAATACAGTCTCTAGGGTAGCAAAGACACTGTCAAAAATTTATAAGAAATTCAGTATAACCTGGCAACATAGGCATAGTAAAGTACAGGCAAAATATTTTCTCCTGGTTCTTTGCTTCTTTCCATCAAAGATGGGTTTAGTTGAAAGAGTGAGCTGTCAACACTAGCTCTTCTAAAAAAGTCTTTAAGTTATGAGGATAATGCTACAAAATATGATAGAAAGCTTGTACGATGTTCAAGAGTGGAAAAAGTACCACTGACTTCACTTAAGACTTCCATAATTTTTCCACTATATGTAGAGCAAGTTCTTGAAATCATCCTGGGATAAATGTTATTGTGTTGTATAAATATCCATGTGAAATAATGATCACTGTCCAAGTTCATGTCATGTCTCCTGCAGATCTAGCTGACATATCTGGAATCAGTGTTGGAATTGGTGTTTGTCAGAAGATGTGGTGGGTGTACTCCTCAGTAAGTCATTTTTTTTCAGAGAAGCTTATCAAAAAGAAAAAGTGTGCAGTATTTAAAAGGTTCATTGCAGCTCACATTTGTGTAAAAAGGGAACTGCTGCAAAGAGAAGCCCCTAACTCCAGCAGCTTTGAGGACACTGTACAATGCAGTGCAGCTGAATAGTTAAAGAATCATTGATATGCAACATAGAGAATGTTAAAGCACTTTCATGAGGCATGGCTATCACTGGCAGCGAATTCGCCATCAAAGCATAATTGTCCCCTGGATATTCTGGGTGATATATTCTTTTTGCTCAAATGGTAGTGTTTAAGAACAAAATGGAGGGGACCTTTAATTTTGTGCTTTGTGGTCACAGCAAGCATGAATACAGTATGAAAGATACAGCTTTAATATATTTAAACCAAATATTTTGAATTTAACAGGATGTTATGAGGTAGTAGCTGAACAATAGACAATGCTGACAGTTTTCAGAACAACTAAAGAACTCTCCCGGTGCATTGAAATCAGAAGCTATTTCATAACATACTGTAGGAGTGATTAACTCATGACACTTGCAGAGAGATAGCAGATAATATGGGCCCCATTACTTTACAGAATAAATTGCCTATGAGATCCACTCACGTTGCTGTTTCTCAGCCAGCCACATCACAAATGGTTTCTGCCTTCACATGTTTTTTTTCTTAAAATGATGGAATCATATTGGACATTCCTTGCCATATTTTCTCTACTTTAAATCAATTTTACACTTACAAACTAAACATGAAATGTGGTAATTCCTAGTTAGTCTCTATTCATTAAAGATAATCTTTCATGTATGGTATTACTAGGGCATTTGACCTAATTTACTATGCTAAAATTTCCAATTTATCCCTAGATAGGGAGCTATGTTAGCAGTGCTGAACCCAATGTTAGAATAGAGCCTAACCAGTATTCATGAATAGGATTTCAGAAGTCACTAAAGAGCAAAGCTTTCACCACAGACTACGGAATATATTTTACCTTCTTAAAACACAAAAAATGCTGAAATTTAAGAATCTATATGGCACATCAGTATTGAACAAAACTTTCATTTTTAAATTGAGGTTAAAAATTGTAATGTGATACTGTCTGTAATGCAATGCAGTATACCTCTTTCAGATATTAATGCTATTTGTTAAACTTTGTAATTACTATGCAAACAAACTGCTACACTGAAAAATGGCAAGACAGTAAACGTAACAGAGATAAATCGCTTGAATTCTTACAAATGCAAAAAATTATGTTTTTTTTTTGTGGGAGGATTACTGAAAATAGTTCTGAGAAGACCACATTTTGGTTTGGAAACAGGAAAATATTTTTTTACTCCTGAAAGGAGACATTAGGGCAAATTCTGTATGTATTTAGATTTTCCTAATTCCAGAATTGTTTTCTTATACTACTGATGATTTAATGTTAAGCTTCCTCAGAGGATTTTGATGCTTTGATTCTTGAGCTATCTAATGGTGACCCATCTAGCTTCGTAACTTTGACTCATTTAGTCATATTCTCTGTGCAGCCTTGTCTGCACTAACTAACCCAACTAAATATAAAGAATGTTGTTTGGGACATGGGACTAGGCTGCCAGGGCTATGCTTCTTTCCTAAGTGTTCACAGTGTTACTTCTGGACATTTTAGCTGGAATTTATATGTTGTGCTTCATTTTATTATATGGATGTATCCATTTTGATCAGCTCTAGTGTGAAAGATCTGACACATTGCTTACATCTTCATGCCTTAAGATCTTACAGACAGGACTCATCAGGCTGTTAGGATAACTCCCTATTGCCAATCAAGACTTGTGAAAAATATAATTCTAAGGGGGGCATCCTAAGAAGTTAACAAATCGTGCCTGTTGACAGCACAAATTGGGCTGGCTTTTTCTTATTCAGTGTCGAGGCATAAGGACAGTCCTACCTAGCTCAACAAGAAGTGATGGGGCTAACCCCAGGAGGTCAGCCATTTCACCCCTCTGTCCCAAGGCAGAATTGCCTCTATTCCTCTTGTTCCGAATTGTCCAACACACATCAGAAGAGCTTTGAGACTGAAAATTTTGCAGCTGTTTTATCCCAGGCTCTATCTTCTGTGCCATATAATTTCTGTGCCATTAGAGAGTTTTCCCTAATGTCTATCTGAATCTATGTCACTACAATCCATTTGTTTCATTCTCCCACATTCTTTGTTTCTGGGAAGTAGCTTGACAAATTATAAAGGTAACATTTATTATTGCAAAGCAGCTGCCAAAATTATGTAGAGCAGGTGTGATTGCATGCCCTTTACACTAACAGCTGCTTTTATACTCCCCATCATCGCAGTATCTGCCACCTTGCAGTATTCCATAGGCTTATCTTTGCAACACTTCCTTGAAGCAAGTCACCACTTTTATTTCTATTTTATAAATTGAAACTTGCTCAATACGATAAAGACATCCAGGGCAAGGAACCTCACAGATAGGATGTTGTTCTAACTCCACAGCTGTATTAGGCACCTTCAGAAGAGCTGAATCCAGTCTAATTCACTTATCAGCTGAGTTGCAGAATTACACCTCTTACTGTAAGACAAAGAAATTTTTGAATCTGACCTCCTATTTTAACTTAGAGACTTTACTGGAAGAAATTTTGAGGTGTTAAAAAAAAATCTGATGGCTGGCAGTTAGATATCAATTGATTTTTTTTTCTTATCTTCTTAGAATGAGAATGGTCTATATTTTGTTGTATGAAGGACAGTCATCACCACGACTCTTGGTTAAACAATAGCTTGTTACAAGGCAGGCATGAGTATGCAAAGAAACTCTATTATGTGAAACTGAATCTGAAGTTCAAAGGCATACTTTGTAATAAGCACAACTGCCATTTACACATACCTAAAGTGTCAGTACAGATATGGGGATTTCTCAGTTCCATATTGCTGAAAAACGACACTGATGCCATTAGTGGGGTCCATAACAGACTGTAAGCCAATTTCAACCTTTTGCAATAGTTTTTGGAATTAAGAAGAAAAAAAAACTCCTTAATATTTAAACATTTGTTTAATTTTAAAATACTTTTCTTCTCTGTTATTGTTCAACTGAGATATAAAGTAGGATATATCTTTTTGTTTCCTCAAGGCCTCTGACATGAGATATTAAACTGATAGATCGTCTGTATGATCAGAAGTAGACAGAGATACTAAGCCTGGCTGTATGCTTTATTTTTGAAGGTTCCCTTAAGAGTTTAATTATGTCTGCTGAAAGAAATAAAAAGGATTCCTCTGAGCTTCCATAACATGGAACAGGCCCTAGATGTAAAGAGATAACTATACCCCCTTAGGTCATTTAAGTAGTATCGAAAACACTCCTCCAGAACACAGCCTTTTGTAATCCTGACTGCACAGCAGTATCTTTGTTTTTCTCTGCATTCTTCTAGTATGTAAGCAGACAGGCTACCCAGATAGTAAACATGTTTCAGCTCAGGTCGGGCTTCATTTTCGCCATATAGGATTTTATATTTATTTATGAGAAAGCAGAGGCTAAAGACTGAAAAGACTGTAGCTGTGCAGTGCAGGACCTGACTTGTTTTAAGAGAGCAGCACTACACAATGTCTCTGAAACAGGCAACTCCGCAACAAGCTCGCAGAGAGGAAACAGGGCAAGTAAAAGATGGAAGAATGAACAGCAGAAAAAGTGTAAGTTAAAGCCCTCAAAAGCCACTTTATAGCATGCACACATCAATTTAACTAGGCACAGCCTGAAGGCAGAAACAGCAAGAACAGTTGTAAGCAAGAAAGTAAAACAGCAGGGACATACGATTAGAAAGAGCAGGTATCAGAGGGTAGCTGGTTCCAATGGAATTCCAGTTCAAGTTCCAGGAATATATACCATGAAATGTTAAAGGAAATCCTGCTAGCGAGTGTTACTGCTCATAGTTTATGGTGTGGGAGAGTTTATTATGGTACACAACTAGCAAATCAAAGACAAAGTTTCATTATAGGACCAGCTGTTAATAGTTGCAGTTGACAACCTTGGACTTACTATTTTTGTAGCTACTGCACTTTTTTTTTTCACTGTGGTAGTACACAGATAAGTGCTTTGTAACTCCCTTTTTTCCTTCCTCCGTAAAGTTAGTTTCTTACCTAGAGCTTGTAGTGAGCACAGTGTCTCTCCAGTCCTCATAAACGAAAAGAAAGAGGAATCAGGGAACTATTGATCAGTCAGCTTCACTTTGATCTCTGGAAAGATGATGGAGCTGCCAATGCTGTTCACCTTTTTCAAGCATAGAAAGGATATAAAGATGATCAGAAGTAGTCAGTGTATGTTCACAAAAGGGAAATCATGCTTAACCAATGTGCTAGCCTTCTACAGTGGAATTGTCTTGCTGGGTAAATGGTGGATCAGAAGAACGCTGGATCTTGTCTACCTTGACTTCAGAAAGGGTTTTGGCATTGTCTTCTACATCATCATACACAAGATGAGGAAGCATTGCCTAGATGAGTGGACTGTGAAATGTCCTAAAAATTGGCTGAATTGCAGAGATGATGGAGTTGTGCTCAGTGGTGCAAAGTCTAGATGAAGGCTTGTAGATTGCAATGCCTCTTTGGGGTCAACACTGGTTCCAATCCTATCCAACATGCTCATCCATGACCTGGATGAAGGGACAGTACGCTCTCAAAAGATTTGCTGGTGATACAAAACTAGTAGGTGTGACTGATGCACCTGTACAGCCATTCAGAGGTACTCCCTGTGTGGAGAAACAGAGAGAGAGGAACCTCATGAAGGTTAACAAAGGCAAGAATAGGGTCCTCCATCTAGGGAGGAATAACCCCAGGTACCAGTACAGGCTGGGAGCTCACCTACTGGAGAGCAGCTCTGTAGAAAAGGACCTGAGTGTGCTAGTGGAGAACAAATGGGCCATGAGTCAGCAATGTGCCTTTGTGGCCAAGAAAGCCAATGGAATTCTTGAGTGCATTGGGAAGAATCTTGTCATTAGATGGAAATAGGTGATCCTTCCCATTTACTCAGTCCTGGTGAGTTCACATTTGAAGATCTGGGGTCTTGGGGACAGTTCTGGAGTCTCCAGGACAAGAGAGACATGTAGACACTGGAGAACGTTCACCAGAGGGCTCCTAAGATGAGGAAGGGAAGTGGACTCTTCAGCCTACATAAAAGAAGACTAAGGCAGGAACATGTCAATGTGCATCTGAAAGGATGGAGAGAGGATGGAGCCAGACAGTTATCAGAGATGCCAGCAATAGAACATGAAGCGATAGGCACAAACTGAAGAGCTTGAATGTAAGGAAAAGCTTTTTGCTTTGAGGGTGATCAAGCACTGCAACAGGTTGTCTAGAGAGCTTATAGAGCATCCTTCCTTAGAGATATTCGAAAGCTGTCTGGATATATTCCTGGATGATGTGCTGTAGAGGACCCTGCTTGAGGAGGGGTTTGAACTAGAAGAATAATGTTCAATAGAATCTCTTCCAGTCTTAACCATTCTGTGATTCTGTGATTTCATGATTTCTCATATTTGTTTTCTTCTTAATCCATCTTTAAACATAGAGCAGAGGTCTGTGTAGTTGCTTGTGTACTGATATGGGAATCAAGAGCAGTCATTTTGCACCACACATGCTTACAATTTTAGCATACTCCAGAGAAAGTCTCTCAAGATTTTCTGCAGAGTGTTTTTCATATGAAAATTTTAAATTTTTAATCTGACTGATATTCCCGTTTCTATTTCATGCAGCGTTCAGGCATTTCACAATACCAAGGCCTCCAGTTTCAGCCTGTGAGACAGGAACTTTCTACTACAAATGAGAAAAGAGAGAGATAAAGAAAGTAATAAAGAAGACTACATTTAGTTTATTTATATTTTTTCTCTTATATCCAAGACGCATAGTATTTAGGAAGGAGAAAGACACAGCGAGATAAATGTCATCAAATACTTATTCCAGAGTTAAGTGATGATTCTGAATTCTGAGCTGAGGAGAATCCCTGATGTTAATGCTGATATGCAAAAAACCCCCAAAAACCTCTGAAGTCCGGTTCACATGCTTGTTTGCCATCTCTTATGTGAAAAAAAAATAAAAATGCTAGACTCAATTTGTGTATTCCAAACTCAGTTCACAGTGAAATGGGCATAATGTAGCATTCATAAATTGCAAACAGGATGCATCAGTCCTGGAAGAATAATAACAGGCTTCAGAAGCAAGACAGCTAATGAATTTATAATCCCCTGCAGACATCAGTTTTAAGAGTTGCTCCTGCATGACCTTAGAAAAAAATCATGTGTTCATGTACACATGGTTTCATGGACACATGTAATCATCTGTACTGGAAGAATGTTTGATTCAAACATCTATGAAGTATAATGAATACGGAATAGTAGAATTAGTGCTTCTATTAATGACTGAAAGTGCACCAGTACTTTTAGTATTTGGATGTATTTGTAATTATAAAACAATCTGGCTCTTGTCCCAAAAAACTTTCTATATAATATGAAACAAGACCTAAGTGTTTTATACATATATAAATAGATACACCAACATGAGAGTGGGGACCATAGCAGTTCTTTTATTGTATCATACTGGACATATAGCTAGTGATGGATCTTATTTCTCTATCTGGGCAAATTTACATGTTCCCAGGAATATGAAATGAAGATTGTATGAGGTAAAAAATATATACATCCCCTTATATATCAATGGTAAACGGATAGCATTCCAGTCATTTTCTTGTTTTCTTTCTCATTTCGAAGAAAAATATATGAAAATAACGAGAAGATTGTAGAAAATTCATACAGTAACTTATTATACATGGTCCTAAAGCTGTTTGAACACATTGAATGTATTAACAAGGAAAAGAATGTAAAAAGTTGGCGTGAAGGGGACTGACCAGAATAACTCTTCTATTTTTTTTTAATAATATTGTAAGTGGATTAATAGGTCTACATTTCTGAGATTGATAATATTTTTAAGGAGCAGAGGTAATTTTAAATAAAAGCTTTTTTAAATAGCTCAACTATAATTTGTCTCTGAGTGTGATGGAGCTATATTGCCAATACAGAATTATTTGTTTTAACATTATTGTCATGTCATTGGAGCAGCTGCTGGTCGTAGTGGAACGTGTACAAAATCGCTGCACCAAGCAGGAATCCAAAGACCAATTGCAGGATGACCAAGAGCACCAAGAATTTCCTGGGAGGCAGTGGAGGGACAGGAAATGAGGCAGGGCTGAGGCATCCCACCCTCTCCTGCCCCGCTCTCACTGCTGGCCTACAGGGCCCCCACTGCTGAAGCCCACTGGTGAACCCCCACCACCTGCCCCCCAAGGCACTGCTTGTCACCCTTGAGGAGCAGGGATGTGAGGGCCACTCACTGCACACATGTAGCCAACGGGCGAGATCTCCTGGCCAGCTCCTCCTTTTCCTGCAGGTCAAAAAGCTAGTCAGAACAATCCTGGGGCTGGCGGGGACCCACCACCTGCTCCCCTCGCCCCCACGGCTCCATCTCTGCATCTTCCTACTCTTGGCACAGTGTCTCTTTCAGCTGGGCTGAGCGCTCTTTCTCCTGCAGCACATGGGACCCCCAAATTCAGGGGCTCCGCTCTTGCCGGCTGCGCTCCAGCCGCTCCCGCAGCAGGCTGAGCTCCACCAGCAGCCCTTCACAGAATCACAGAATCACAGAATATTCAAGGTTGGAAGGGACCTCTAGAGATCATCTAGTCCAACCTTCCTGCTCAAGCAGGCACACCTAGAGCTTGGGCACAGGGCGGCATCCAGGCAGGTTTTGAAGACCTCCAGAGAAGGAGACTCCACAACCCCCCTGGGCAGCCTGTTCCACTGCTCTGTCACCCTCACAGTAAAGAAGTTCCTCCTCACCTGGAGACGGAACTTCCTGTTCTCCAGCTTGTGGCCATTACCCCTCGTCCTATCGCTGGCCTCCAGTGAAAACAGCTTGTCCCCTTCCTCCCTGCATTCTCCCTTCCTGAACTTATACACATTAATCATATCCCCTCTCAGCCTTCTCTTCTCCAGAGAAAACAGGCCCAGCTCACTCAGCCTCTCCTCGTACGAGAGGTGTTCCATTCCCTTCATCATCTTAGTTGCTCTTCTCTGGACCCTCTCGAGAAGCTCCACGAAGCTCCTTCTGGCTCCTCCACCACTCGCCTGCGCCTCTGTGCCCTGCAGCAAAGGGGCTGTCATCATATCCATACCTATCCTGGACAGCAGGCCCTCCTACCCACCTGCCCTCATTTATACACCCGTTTTCCTCACATCTCTCCAGCCTCTGTTGCGCCTGCACTGAGGCATCAGCATCAGCCCACCTGGCCCCCTACTTTCTCAGCTGGGTTTTCATTTCCTGCAGCCCTAAATGCTCCTTCTGTGGCATGTCTAGCAGGATCAGAAGCCTCTGCTTCTCTGCTTTAATGCGCTGCAGGGCCGTCTTCAGCAGGGACATGCTGATGGCTTGAGCCTCAGGCAGTGGATGCCCTGCCAATGGACACGGAGAGCTGATCTCAGTCCCAGAGCACCAGGCCAGCCACAGCACCTTGCTCTGTCCATCGCCCTAATCTCACGGGCACGCTTGGCAGCAGCAGGGCACAAGGCAGCTGGGCAGGACTCTGCAGCACGGGCAGCAGGCAGTTCTTCCTTACTGGCAGTCTCCTTCAGCTCCATCTCTAATAGCCATTCGGAAGGTTGCTTTTAATTGGGAGAAATGTTGCATGTCTCATAGGGGAACAAGGTAGATGGAGCCCAGGCTTTGAGTGTAAGCTCTGCTCAGGGAGCAGCCACAGCAGCACAAAGCAGAACAGGTGCACATCATACTGCAACGCGTACAAGTCCCACATAGGAGTCCTCTTGAAAGCTGCTGTTCTTGCAAATGTCTTCCTGACAAAGCTGCACAGACCTGGCACTCTATGCACTTGCAAGCAACGAGGACACTGAAGCCCGAGGGGCTGACCTAGTCCCTTAGGTCTGTCAGCTTCTGCAGCCTGTGCCCAGGACAGCTCTCGGCATCATAGGCAGCTCAGGGCTGCCTTTCTCCAGGGACCTGTCCTCTTGCACTTCTGCAGGTGCTATGATGGCAGGTTGCAGCCGTGGGGAGCCTCTCATCTGCCTGAGGTTTCCACAGCAACAGAAAATTGTGTGGGGGGGCTACAGGACCATCTCCTTGCCCTCCACGGGCCCGCACTGCTTGCCTGGCACTAGCAAGCCTGCTGAGACAAGGCGGCACAACACGCTCGCTTCTCCTCTCACTGCTTCCCTTGCTCTGCCTTTCCCCTGGGCCAGTGGAAATG
>VZSG01001139.1:128160-150811 GCA_013398315.1 Nothoprocta pentlandii | reverse complement strand
AGATGGACCCCATTGGGTGCCATCATGCCTGGTGCCATGTAAGACTTCCTGTTACCAAAGAAGCCAAAGTTATGGCGATGACACCAGTCACGGAGTCACATGTTAATAGACTGTACCTTATGATTTCTTTCTGTATTGCCGGCCGCACTGGGAAGTATCGAACAGAAAATGACCTGTGCGCCTATGTCCCTGATCGTCCGCCCCAACTCCCTAAAGTCTCTTTTAATTGCTCTCAGGTTACGCGTTGCCGCCTCCTCTGCACCCACATGTAGGACCATTAAGAGATAATAGTCCATGGATGGGACGAGCCTGGAAAGTCGTCCGGTGACATCCCTAATCCGGGCCCCAGGAAGACAACAGACCTCTCTTGAGAGAGGGTCGGGTCTGGCAATCGGTTCTTCTGTTCCCTGAACCTGGGAATCACCCACAACAATAACCCTCCTATTCTGCCTCCTGGCCACGCTGACAACATGCGCAGCTGGCCTTTCTGACTGCAGCACCTCCTCTGGAGGGGAGGGAGCCACCCCCTCACCCTCCACCTACTGCCCTACCTCCTTCAGGCCCTCATACCTATTTGCCAGGGGGACCCTATAGGGTAGGGTGGGAGAAGGTTTCACCTTGCCACCTCGCCCCTGGACTTTTGTCCACGCATTCCTCTGCTCTTTACCATCTTTGTGTCTTGTCCTGGGGTTGGAGCCTGTACCAACCTGCCGCTGCTGCTGAGCCCTCCCTGGTGCCTGCCCGCTTTTCTCCCTCTCTGACCTAGACATTCTCCTTAACTTTTCCACCTCATCTTTTAGCTCAGCTACCATGTGGAGCAGGTCCTCCACCTGCTCACACCTCACACAGGTGCGCTCCCCCAGGCTGTCCATCGGGAGCGCCAGGCTGCGGCACTCCTTGCAGCCGGACACCTGCACGGCTGCATGCTGGAGCAGCCGCTCAGTCTGGGTGCCTATCTCCTTCTTAGCGGGTGCTAACGCAGCCCTCCGGCGGGTGATTACCATGGTGGGTGCGCCGGGGAACTGCTCGCTGCCCGCCCTGCCTGCGCTAACTGCCGCGCTAACTAACTGCCGCGCCACGCTCTGGTGGCCGCGCTCCCTGGGGGCGGCTCTTGTAGGCGGGGGCTCGGGCCGCCTCACCCTGCCGACTCCGCCCCCGCTGCGCCTACGCCGCCTGGGGCTGGGGGTGCCTCGCTCGCCCTGCTCGGGTGCGTGCGCTGCACTACGCGGCTTGGGGCCGCCGGTTTAGCTCCTCTCGGGTAGGTCTCACGGCGGGAGCCTCCGCTCCAAAGCCGTCACCTACTAGGATGAGCTAGAAAGGTGGAATGAGGTGGAATACTATTTTAAAGTAGCACTACTTATAGACAGAAACAGTTGACATCCATGAAACATTCTGCATTTCTTCCATGCTGTATTATTTATCATCTGGAAGGTTCTGCTTGCTTAAAAGCTTCAATATCTTCTATAAGAAGCAACATAGTCTTCTTCAAACTAATATTATTGTGAAATCTTCAGGCTGTGTATGTAGCTGTGAAAAATACTAGCTCTGTTCTGTCTTTGAGCAGAGGCACTGGGGAGCATTCTTGGAATTTGTAATTCTAAGAGCATTAAAATTGACTTAATGTCCTCTGAAGGCTTTGGGAATACGGTCACTTAATTCAGGCAAATCAAATATGACAAAAATAGTTATTTCTTGCTCTTACAACACCATCTTTTCTTTTCAGCCAAACTTTTTTTTTTTTTTTTTTTTTTTTTTTTTTTTTTTTTTTCTGTTTTATTTCCAAAGGAACTAGAAGAGTACATGCCTATATACTTAAATTTCCAGTTTAAGTATGAATAAGGCCTAATATTAGTATTCTTGCAATGACATGCATGAAATGTGGTGAGACAGATCTCATTATTGGAGTGACTGATGAATGTGCATGAATCCTTTGGAGGTGAAGTAGGGTAAAGGAAGATGAGAAAAAAAAATGTGAAAAAACAGCTCAGACCTATGGGATAGAAGACAGGTGGGATGAAAGCAGCTGGGGCAGGGACAGTAAAGAGGCTCTGGTGTTGGTTACACCTAACGGGAAGTGTGCTACTGACCCCCAGCAAGGATAAGGAAGTGAGCAACTTTAGAAAATCTCTTGGTCGTTGACTCTCATTCTCATGGAAGATTTAACCCCTCCTGACATCTCAGGGTATCTGTTGTCAAGCTGCAACATTTCTGGAGGCTGTTGGGGTTCTTGGTATGCAGATATTTGATGGAGTAACCAGGGATGACACACAACTGGATCAGCTGCTCACTAACAAAGCTGTCTGGTAAATGAGTAATCACGAATATCTTGGGTTTTAGTGACCATGAAATAGAAGAGATCAAAACTCTGAGGTGAGGGGAATGGGCCAGTAACAGAGCATAGACATGAACATCAAGCAAGAAGACTTCGGGTATCTTCAGGGTGGGTGGATACCTGCTGGTAGGTTGGATAGGGTGGAAGACAGTTCTGAAGAGACAAGTAGTTCAGTAGTGCCAGAAGGACCTTACAGGCATAATTCAGTAAATAAAAGGCACATCCTGACTCAAATATAGACAAGTAGATCTATCAGATTGTCTTGCCTGGGAATTCATCATAGAGCTCCAAAGCAAAAATGCAGCATATATGGGATGCTAAACTGCCTTGCATTGCAAAGGTGGTGTTAGAAAGGTCAAAGCCTAATGATGTTGAGACTGGAAAATGATGTCAGTGGCAAGAGTAACTTCTACAGAGATACTAGTAGATCAGTAGTAGGTCAAAGAAGGAAAATATAAGACCTCTGCTTAACGGGGTGCATTATTTAATGACATGAGACAAAGCTAGAGTCTGAGATACAAAATGTCTTCTTTTCCTTAGCTTCCACCAGGATGTCCTAGATCTCTGTTTAAAGGCTGAAGCCACATGGCATCCGTGTCCACTTGGCCTGTGAAAGGCAAAGCTATAGCAGTGGTACCAGCCAAATCAGCTAGGCCAAGAGCAGACCAGCAGTGAAACTGTGCAGCCCAGGCAGCAAGTTGAGCATGTGCCGGCCATATGACTAGGTACCAAAAAGGATCAGCAGCCTCTTGTGCAGTGTGAGCAGGGATGTGGCCCTGAGAGCAAAGATAGAAATGATTACTCATCACACTGTATCTGCATACTGTCTCTAGTTTGATCCTCCAAAACAGGAAAAACATCAGCAAAACAGTGCAGAGGAGTGCATTAAGACGTTAGGTCTGCTACTACAAGGGGAATCTGCAGGACCAAGATGGTTCAGCTAAGTATAGAGATGGCTCCCAAGCACCTCACGTCAGTCCTGAAGACTTAAAGAGAGGAGATCAAGGACCTGTGAGGTCTATAGTTTTTTATAGTAAAAGATTTGTATAGTAAAAGATTTAAAACACAATATTCTACATATGACCAAAAATTCACTTTCTTTTTCCTCAGATCAGTGTGATTAAGTATATTCCTCAATGAATACGCCGGTGAATAGAAGTAGAGTTTTTAAATGCATATGCATATAAACACCTGTTTCTTCCCTTCCACTTGTGCTGCCGCAAATTAAAAATTCATGTGCCATGGAAATTTTAGAACTTTTCATCCACAACAGTCATATTTCCAAGTCAACAAGATGATTGTGTTCACTGGAAAACTACACTTTTATCTTCCAGGAGTGCTGCTGATGAAGCATTTCCCTAGTTTTAAAGCTTAAGATATTCAACTGTATATATGCATTTATATCTTCTAAACACAAGAGAAAGAGAAATAGAAAAGTGTATTGCTTAAATTCTTAGAAGATGTTTTAGAAAAAAAAAAAAGAGAAGTTTGATTTTTTTTAATTAATCACACTATCAGTCAATATTAAAATCTCTAGAAAGGCAGCTTTACCAACATCAGCTTTTAGAGTGTCTCTATCTCCTATTTCTATAGATTTCTTCTATCTTCATTTTCCAGAAGGTCAGTCAGTCATGGTTGTTATTACCAGGTCAATCCTAGCTATGTCAGATTGAAAGGAACACTTCATAATAATTTCAGTAATAATTTTCTTGGATAATTACACTCATCACAGAAACTGGAAGAGCTTTCCTTTTGGAAAACTTCCTAAATCAGTGATCTTGTGCATCAGTTACATGCTTTACTATGTACTTGTGATCTCAAAAGTTGTTCTGCATTAAGAAAATGATCTCACTTTTTTATTCTATTTTTTTCTTTCCACTTAAAATTATCAGTAAAGTTATCAATTTTATTACTGACAGTAATAAAGATATTGTCATTGATACTATCACCTGTAATATTAAAAAAGAAAAAAAAAAGAAAAGAGAGGAAAAAATCCAGAAATTAGAAATCCGGTTGTATCTGGTTATATGATATAAGTTTGATGAATGACTTAATGTAACCAGAAGATATTTTTTTGAACTCATACAAAATTGTACAAAATTAATACTAAGAATAAGAATTACTAGCGGTGTCCAACAGATTCATTAAAAATAATCACTTAAAGCAGTTAAAGGAATTTATGCTTGTACACATGAAATCAGTTAACTTCTTAGATTACTTAGTAGACTTTTTTTTTCCAAATTCACTGGTAATTTCAAGCAAGGCAAAGAAAGAAAGAAAAAGAAAAACCCTAAATATTAAATATTCTATCACAAGAAGAAATATTGTTTTTTGGGGGGTCAGAAAGTATTTAAAAGAACTAATAAGGGTTAGATTTACATTAACGAGAATTTAAAAAAGAAAGGAAAAGGGAGAGGAGAGCAGTTCTTGATAGCATCAAAGAGCAGCACAAGTATTGAACTCTTGAACAGTACCAACGGAAGCAGATTCGTGTTTCTGATGTAGATTTTCATTCCATTAATCTATATAAAACTTCTAGTTTCCTCAGAATCCTGCAGCAGTAGGTTCCAGAACTGAGTTTTCTCTGGAGTAACATTGGCCACCTTCCAGTCCTCAGGCACATTTTTTGTTCTCTATCTCCCTCTGCCTCCCTTTCAAAGATGTTTGAGAGTGGTCTGACCATGACATATGACAGAAAGGAAGACCTTTTAACAAAGTAAATAGAATTAAATGGCAGCATTTTCTTAGATACTTAGCTTATTAGTTTTACTGAAACTAAGGTGAAGATATCCTCATGACCTTTTGCCAAATAAAATGTTCCAAGTGAAGTACTATCACTTATTGAAGGCGTTTTCTTGTGGATCTGAGTATCTGTGTGGTGTGAGTTGAGGGAAGTCTGTGCCTTGAGTTCATACAACCTTCCTCTTTTCCTTTATCACAGTAGTTTCCATAGAAGCAAAACTTGGGCATGTAAACTTGAAAGGATCTAATTAATATTCCCACCTGGTCACCAGTCTTAATGGTCAGACAAGCAACCCTAAATAGTATATCAGTCTAAATATGTCCTCCTGCTAATTCCTGAAGGGCAAGTATTTCCATAATCATCACCATACAAGCAGAAAAAAAAATGAATGAAAAGGGAGATAACCCATCTGTTAACTCAATTCTGACAGGAAAAGGTGTATTTTTCTTTGAACTTAATTAATTATTCTGAAGAATAAGAACTAATAGAGAACTAATGGTCATTAGTAACAGTTTGCACATTTGCAGAGTATATTTTGAATTTTACTTACCTCAAGGACAAAAATAGATGCACAAAACAACCTGTCGATTGTGTACTATTATTTGTAACAGATCACTTAATTATGCCAGAGAAATCAGAGGAACTGCCAGGTTTCATTATACGAAACAGTCTCTCTTTTTTTTTCTCCTTGACTAATAGGCATATGATACAATTAAAAACAAGCTTGCATTCATGCCTTTCCTTATTGTATAAAAAGGAACAAAGCAATTAAGTCCACATCCATGTTTGTTCCTGATATCTTCTCCCTCTCTGCATTTACAACACAAATTCTATATATCAAATTCTGTATAGGTTCACTGCCTGCACCATTTCTGTATAGATGCCTTACTAGCAAGTAATAAGAAGAGCTGCTAAAAATAGGGAGTGACATCTGCAAAATTTGACTGTCAGAGATAAGTGAAGAAACCAAAGCACAAAGAACAATGAGGCTATGTCACATTCTACAATGGAATGCATACAGCTAGTTATTTAAATATTTAAGCATCTTAATATTGTCACAGATAATACCTCTTAATATGTCCTTCATTCTTTACAACTTTCACTTACCTAATTCTTGAGTGAATAATATTCTTCATATGGATACTTAAATGACTATATACAGCTTTTTTTTCCAGCATAACAAATGACTACATGAGGCATAGAGCAAATGACACCCTTCTTCCTCATCATCTTAGAAAAAAAAATCAGCAATGCAAAACTCTTTTCACTGACACAAATATTATAAACCAATTATTCATAATACCTTTCAACATAAGATTACAAGTCAATTTATAAAATCAGACCAGAAGAAGCTCTGCCTTCTTTACAAGGATCAGCCACAGCAACCCTGGGAGCTTTTCAGATACAGAAGCTTTTCAGATCACCCCCCCAAAAAAACCTCAAAAACAATTTTAAAAGAAATATAATTTATGTTAAAGAAATAAATATTGACATGTAATATCCAGAACACTGTCCCACCAAAAAAAGTATTGAATCTTGCATTGTGGACAATTTTAACTGAAAAGAGTATGGAAACTGAAAAGAATGTAGCTTTCCAATTGAATTGGCTGATTTAGATTGTCATGACTTCAGGTTGAATCTCTGTAATGCATACATTAAACTCACACATCAGTAAAGTGATTCATGCTTTCTATCTTACAAAAATGAAAAGCATCCTGTTTTTTCATCTATTTAAGGAAAAAATATTAGCATAATTATTTTGTAAATAACACATTAACATTTAATTTTTCATCCTGATATGCATCTGCTTCTCTGAAAGTGCTATATTACCAGAGAATGCTCTTAAATGTGGTTTTCAAAGTTTCAGGGTCATTTTGATATTCTCAAAATGTATACATACACACACAAAAAGGTATTTTGCATTATTTTATAATTCATCTGGTGAATATCATATTAATTCCAGTTCTCTGGGAATATTTAACTGTATTTGCTGGAAGGGCTGCCCTGCTCAATCAAAAGGAGATGCAAAGTACTGGGGTACGTTGGTGATCTGATTCTTATCTTAAGATAAGATAAGAATCTTATCAAAAATGAGAGATTGTTGCTCAGTATTCACAATTACAGGTCTAGATGCTATTCAAATCTTAAAACTCTCTAGATGAAAGTTGGAAAGAAGGAAAGGTTTTATTTGTTTCGTATTTGATACATGACAGTTTGTGAAAAACATTTTAAAGAACATATCTTAAATTCCATATTGTGCCCTCTTTTTTTTTTTTTTTTTTTTTTTTTTAATTTTCACCAGCAAAAATGAGCTAAAAGATTTAGTGGTAAACATATAACAATATCTTACTTCTGAAACACTGCAGATTTTATTTGCATTTCGGTGCTCCTTATGCATATGTTCTGCACAGACTGAAAGAAAGAGAATAATAAAAATCAGTGTTGAAAATCATCTAGATCTTCAGCAGTCACAAAGGGATTGCAGTCTTTTTATTTGTTTGTTTCCAGTTTATGGTCAAATCATTAGTTATAGAAATATTTATTTCTTTGATTGTTGAATAAAATGACTTTACACAACTAGAGTTACAAAAATCCTAGGCAAAGTCAAGATCAGATTTTTAGAGTATTCAAATGCTGAATAAGTAGTGTGAAACAGGTATTTGGTTAGTTGTTAGTTTTTTTATTGGTATATTTTTGTTTTTTAATCCCAGTAGGTATCTGCATCCTTCTAGTCCCTAGCAGTAGAAAAGAACTAAAATATAATCAAACATGTACATAAAGTATAGAATATTTCCCTTCCTTGCCTATCTGTCACAAAGATACTTGAAATAAACAAAGGCAAAACTAAATATCTTAATTTCTAATCTTGTTGTCATATATCTTTTTTTGGAGTACTGTATGAATTTACAGTGACACTTGTAAATAACTTACAAAATGTATGTATTAGTCTTATTCATCATTTACTTTGGTTATTTGGAATACTTAGTATTTAATGTGAGTTGTATTATACAACCCTCTCTAAGTTTATGAACAGAACAGAAAGGATTCCTTCCTTCCCTCCTTCCCTCCTTCCTTTCCTCCTTCCTTCTCTCCTTCCCTCCTTCCCTCCTTCCTTCCCTCCTTCCCTCCTTCCTTCTTATTTCTTCCTATTTATCACTCTCTCTTGCAGGAAACATCCACCAATGCACATGCTACATTGACATCACTTACACATCAACATTGAATTCTTCCTCAACTACTGAAATTTACAATATACCAGTCATATTAAGAATATGTTATTCTGTTTTCCAAACAAAAAGTGATTGTTTTGAATTTTGAATCACTTTTTTTTCATAATTCAAGTGGACTATTATTTTTCTCATTATATTTGATTATGATTTATTGATTGATAATACTTTCAGTAAAAGTGTGACACATGCGGAGTCAATTCTGGCGAACACTACAGCATATTTTCAGATCATTTCCTTGGCAAAAATAGCAATACAGAAGCAGCCACCATAAAGAATGAGACTTATTTTTTTGTAGTTGAGGCATTGGTTTGTTTTTGTCTGGTCAGATGTTAGCTGACTGACTCTGCTGAAATTCCCTCCATGAGAAAATAAATCTGTCCTTTAAGCCATTTTTAGAAAGGCATGGCTCTGAAGAAAATCTTCTATGCACTTTTCTTATCTGACTTTCTTTTACTATCATTACAGTAGCAATCAATATTTACAATCAATACACTAACAGAAGACCAGTCACTTTTTTTTCTTTATGCAGAGACCATTTTTTTCCTAAAATAGATTGTTCATATACATATGGTCTCAGAAGGGACTGTCATAACTTGCAAAATGAGATACAAAAGTGCTGTCAGAACTGGATACTCCAGGTGAAGATTTCTGTTACTTCTTTTCTCTTCTGGCAATATAATGGGAAAGAGAGATTATAGTCTTCTAAAGCTCAATGGCAGGTGATGTGATTGACATCTTTCCTGCTTACTTTCTATAAGAACTGTGGAGTGTCAGTTTTGTTCAGTTTTACATTGGCTATGATTTTTTTTCCATAAAAAGGTTCACTTTATGAATGAATGTAGATAATTTATTACATTGACTCTTGTCATGCTAACTCACTAAAGGAGAGAGTAAAATAACACAAAGTGTGACAGATACTGAGCTTTAGTTAATTGACTTTATTCACTAGGACAAGATTTTTGTGATAACAACATCAATCATTAACTGGTACAATTGTTATAGAGGATAGGTTTATTAATTAGCAATTAGCACAATTAATAGAATGTGCTACTTGTCCAACAAAATGTTGTACCATTTTCTCACTCTGAATGTGAAGAGTTGACAAATTCTAGCTTGTTTCTTCTACCTGACTGTTGAAGGGACTCTCGACCACACCAAGAGTTACCTTAGCCTAGTGTTCCTCATAAGAGGAGCGGAGGGATATTCACATTCTGGACAGGGAAGCTGATTAGATGTCCTAAGCCTGATCGTTCCTCAGCTTGTCTGTGCTAGACACACTCATCACGAGGGAAGACCTCACTGAAACATGGTCATTCTCATTGTTTGATCCTTCTTTAATCTTCAATGACTTCGGTTCTTTACCAAGTTTGTTATTGTTTGCTAATTTCAGCAACATTAATAAATCAGAAAGGATAACTAGCTTCTTTCTATCCTCCTTTTATACAGTTCAGGTTTTAAAAGGATAGAAGGCAAATAATTCTACACTTTATATTTCATTAAAGCGGCATTTGATGAAGGATATCTTCAGGGTCAGAAGTAGGTTTTTTTTCTAGTAGGAAAAGGAATATGAAGAAAGATAGCCCAGTATTTAGTCTTGTTAAAAGTTCATTATTAAATGCAAGGATTAAAGATGATTTTGTGCCAAAGCTGAATAATTATGTAGATAAATATTGTAGGTCTAATTCTTGTTTTTAATAATTTAGAAATGTGATGTAGGTCAAGCATAAACATATATTAATATGTAGTCAGTCTGATACTTTATACACTTTTTTTTTAAATTGAGTGATATCTTGGACTCTATGTTCTGAAATGCTTAGAGTCTGTCAATATGGTATAATTTTTGGAGAAAAGTAATTGCTATTATTCTTCATCCTATAGGTAAGACTTTGGACAGTATTTTCATATAATATTTTTGGATGACCATTAATAGCTTTTCTGATGTAGTGATTGTTTGGCTAGACCTTTCATTTTACATCTTGTGTTGCAGATAATTACCCAAACTTTTTCTCTACACAGTCTATCATTAGCTAAATAAACCGTCCTTTGTTCTCTGTGAACGAGATGTTACTTTGAAATGACAAGTCACAGAGACTGTCACACGAATGCACTAATGAATATTTCTAGTGAAATTGAAATCTGTATTCTGTCAGTAGATAATAGACTCACTCTCATTCTCTAACTCCGTGGACCATAAAGTCAGTTACATGACTTCTTTTCCAGCTCTGTGGCCATTCATGTCAAAAACATGACTGACTTAGCTTTAAGATTACTCCACTAATAAATCCTTTTGTTTTCAATAGTCAACCTTTGTTGCTTCATTTAATAGACCAGTTTAAACTCATATGATTAGTAGATACTAGTTCTATTTTTTTTTTTCTTTTGCTAGTTTTTTGACATTTGGAAGAATACACTCTTTTATTCCTTTCACATACACATACACAGTCTTTGTTCCTGAATTTCTGGATGAAAAAGAAGCATATATTAGATGGGCAGAGTTGGGTACAAGATACAAAATGCACGCTATCACTTTGAAGAAAATGTTTATCCTTAAGCTACAATTAATAATTCTTAAAATTATAAATATCAGTCAGATGTTTTTTTCATTTGCTTAGTTTTCACATTGTGGTATATATCCTCAGCACTTGATAGAAACATTAGCTTACAGAGTATTCCTTTTACCATTATGTAGAAATGCCATTGGATAACCAATTTCACAGGCTACTAAATGAAATGTATCCATTTCAAGTTGGGCAATTCAGAGTTCCTCTGCTTTTCAGCTGATTCAAAGAGGCAAATCTGTTCACTTTTTTAATTATCGGTTCACCCAGTTAGACTCATTCTTTTTGCAGAAATGGTCATTAGCAAAACACTTTTACTTTCCCCAAAGCATTTTGTAGGCAATGGAACAGAGCATTTACCTGTTACAGTCCATTTCTTTGTCATTAATTCAGAATATAACTGTCACAAACCCTCTAATTATTTTAGTAATTAGAAAACAATAGACAGTGCTTAGAAAAAAAATAACTAGTTGTAAATGTTCCTCTAGGATATTTAATGCAGAATGTGTATATGCCTTAATTTCTGGATAGAGAATAAAAACAAGGCAAATGAATAAATAAATGCTGCTTTATGCATTATACACTTGGCTCTCCTGACTTCCTCTTCTACTAACTACATATAATGGGATTATCTAACTCCTCTTGCCCTGACGGACCCCTGAAGGATTAGCTGACCTCTTGCTTTATGATATTATGAGTATAATGTCTGAAGGAAAATTTAAACTTGTTGTATACGTGTCGATTCTTTTTTTTTCTTTTTTTCTTTATAAGGGCTCAACATCATTCATAAAACAAGAACGCAATACAGCCACAAATAGGGCTCCCTGTGGAATAAAACAGATATTCAACATTCAGAAGTATGTCAGAATCTGGTCTTCTGTTAAGTAGTATGAATTATTTTCATTTAACAATGACTGAGATCTAAAAAAAAAATAGGGTTATATTTTGACAGTCTTTCTCCATTTTTTAATACTCTCCCTCCTCAATATTCACTGAGGACTGTCACAGGAACAGACAAATCCCTGCTGTCAACTAGACAGCAGGATAAGGGAAACATATTTTAAATATCACAGCAAGATATAGTATATGTCACGGCTGTTTGTGGACCAGCTAGGTGCGAACCGACACAGGAAGCAATAAGGACTCCCCATTTCTCATAGTTTCCATTGAGACTTTTCAAATCACAGTTTCAGGTGCTAAGGGCACCTATATGAAACTTGAGGAGATGGTTCATGGTAAAGAAAGGGGCTTATTGGAGATGAGTCAGAGCCTCATATATTAGAGTTTTGGATGTTGTAAGAGCTCAGCCACAATGTAAAAATGGCGTTGCTTATTTCCAGTTAGGCATTAATCATTAATGGCATTAGCTATTTCTCTCCATGTCTTCTTTCCACTTTTTAGGTCAGCTAAATAGTAGTGGAATCCCTACAGAATCTTGTCTGTGGTCCTTCCATTACGCAGGCTGAAGACCTGTTNAAAAAAAAAAAAAAAAAAAAAAAAAAAAAAAAAAAAAAAAAAAAAAAAAAAAAAAAAAAAAAAAAAATTATAAAGTGCTTGCTCTTAACTTGTGTCTTGTTTTCTCATTTTAGGTTTCACATGCATATCTTCTTTTTGGGGGTGGGCTCACAAAGTGCGTGCTTTTGTATAGGAAAGCATTAGAATTTGACCCATGAGAAAGATTCAAGAAGGAACAGTAAGGGGGTTGAGATTCTCTTCCTCCTTTGAAACTTTATGAAATTAAAAAAGAAACACGTTTTGTTTTCTTTCCCTAATTCACATTTAGTTCACTATTCCTGCATAGGTCTGTGAGAACTGTTCTTGCTCTAGTTCCTTTCTTGCTACAGCCTTTTTTTCTGAAGAAAGAAAAAGACAGATTTGTAATAAATATTTTGTAAAATGTTTGTTTCTGAAGGTACATGTAACTACCAATTAATTGTCTTGTGTTTTTGAGTGTGCGCATGTATATACATCAAAAAGTATTGAAAGATAATCTCTCTAAACAATAAAAAAATATTTAGCAAACACAAATCTGGAGAGTGATATTGGCAGTACGAATGATGAGAGATGAGTGCATCTTCATTTGTAAAAGCATCTTGCATTACTTGTATCAGTGAGAAAATATTGGGGAGACTTTTGAGAACTGTTAATAAAGGAAATATATTGGCAACAATTGGGCCAAATTCTTTGAGTATCTCCTTTTATTGTCTCACTTTCCAAGACGTCCAAAATACACGGAGCGAACAATGGTACTTATTTATTATTTTATATGTTAGTGTTTTATCTATTCCAGACTCTAGTGACAATATCACTGCTATTCCACAACGATGATGTGATAATATTATGTATCTAAAAACATGCTAAAATATGTACAGATTGAAAGTGATGAGTTTTATGAAATTTCTTTCTTCAATATTTTTTCAACTTTTTTTATTTAATAGTCATCCTTTAATTATATTCTACTTTGCCATAAGAAAGCTGTAGCTATCTGCCAAAACAGGGAAGAGGGAAGTTTTCCTTTTACGTGAGAAAGAGATATTGAAACAAATTACACTGTTGGTAAGGATTTTTGTTACTGTTATTGAAAAATTGCCTAGCAACTTCAATTAAGAAACATATAATTAATCTCCTAGTCACTGTATGTGTGCATATTTAAAATGTGTACATATTTAAAAATTCCAAAGCACTTATAAAACCTCACAAGTACTCTTTGGCAGAGACCAGAAGGAAGAGCGGAGCATAAGATAATATTTGGCACAGTAAGTACTAGCATGCCCATCCAGCTCAGTTTAAGTGCAGTGATTAAATCTCAGACAAATTTTAAATAAAGATTTAAAAGACTATGTTGTAGAAGCTTTATGGTGGGGCTTCTCTGAAGTGCCACTGAGTACCTTGGAAATCTTTGGAGAGTATTTAATCCATAGTTTTATACTGAAGAGAGGACAGATTCTACTTTTAGCAATAAAATAGTTCAGAATGTCTTACAAAGCAATCTGTATATGCAATACTGTATTACAATTCATAGCAAGCAGTGATAAATTTCAGCCATTCTGGAATAATTCTCAGAATATAGTCTGTATTCCCTTTTCATCTTGTGTAGTCTTGTATGATCTTGTACACTTTTACTGCATTTTTGAACTAGACAAAAAGATATTGAACATTACTAATCACTTTTGACTGGCTGTTATACAGAAAAATTTTAATTCTACAACTTTGCCTTTGTTATAACACTAGATTTCTGTTATCCTGTTATTATTGAATTAGATTTACAGAAAGCGGTTGCCATTTCAGCCTAGGAGTCTGGCATGCCTATGGGGAAATGAAACAGAAAGGTTAATACAGCAGCATTTGTCTGTAGCAAAGTATCTGCCATGTCAAGTGAGAAAAGATAATATGTAATTGATACTTGATAACAGGAAAATATATTAACAGAGTATAAAAGCAGGTAAGCAGAGGTGTCCTGGAGAGAATGAAAGGAAAAGAAAATCAGAATATGGCTTGCAAATTCTGATCACCAATTCCGTGATTGTATTAAAATTATAACTAGGGTGCAGCACAAGCACAACCTGAACAGCTTTTGAATGTTGCACTGCAATTGTGCACTTAATGTACTATGTATCTACACTACACAAGAATCACTATTTAAGTAACAGATGTGTACGCATCGTGGAGAGGAAAGAACATATGCAAGATGATATAGGCATGGTATTGAAAAGAACATGTTGGCGAATAAAATGTCTTTGTAACTAATCTGGCTCTAACATCTGGTCTACTTAAATCCAGAGACTTCCAGATGGGAGCTGCGTTCTGGTATTTGATAAGACATGATAGACGGGAAAAGTGGTCACTGGGTAACTGTACTGCAAATAATTGACTGAGAAAATGCCAAGTGATAGGCAAGTTCTTTGTTAAAATTTTTTAAAAAAATCTCACAATTACAAATAAAGTTTTTAAAATATAAGTAACAAAAGTAATTATTGTAGAGACAGTGAGACAGTACAACATTGGAGATATCCTTCCCTTCTGTGGAAGGGAGGAAGATGTAAGTAGCAAAAGAAAACTTGAAAAGATTGCATTCAATGTATAATATTGTTAAAATACTTCTAATTAATAAAAAAAAAAAAAACCTCTGCTCCTCATGTTTACCCTCTCCTTTTTAACATGACAACTTTTTCTGCGCTAAATAAAGAAACAAATTAAAAGACAACATTCTTTCATTGCGTGACAGACCAATTTATTTGATAGTAATATATATGAAGCAGTGGAAGAGGAAATAACTGATTGGATCATGTAATCCATTTTCCAGCCTGGGTATATCCAGGGAAGGTCAGATATATAGACATGTAGGTATATGGGCTTTATGATTTTTTATAGGCTTTAAAATCTATACTATCCAGCCTCTGCTGTCCTGGCAAAGCAGTAATAAACTAATGAGTTCATTTAAAGACAGCACTGAAATCCCAAAGAGCTCGAGTGCTAGTAATGCTCAGGTATAAAATCTGTTTTAAAGCTAAAACTTGTAGAAGGGGAAAAAAAAAAAAAAAAAGAAAAGGGGAAAAAAGAAAAGAAAAGAAAGAAAAGAAAAACAAGGTTTAGTAACAGCAAAATGTGTTTCTGTGCTGGAAATGTAGTTATTTCATGCCTAGAATGTAATAATAGAGGAAATGGAGTGGAATTTAGTTCTATCCTGGAATAAGAATCTTCCTGGAATAAGAATCTTCCAGTTGTGCTACGGTAAACATACCAACTTTCATAAAAGTCAAACTCTTTTCTAATTTGCCTTTAAACTTGGTACAGATTATTCCAAAGAGAATAGGCAATAGGAGATTAATAGATTTTAGCTCTTACTGCTCATACTGAATGAAAGAGAAAAAGCTTCTTATAAGATATCTTTTCTAGGTAGTTTTTGATAGTGCGGTGTGTGGATACTCTTCACCAAACTGCACCAAAAAATGCATTTTTTTTTGGCTTTACATATATATTGGTTTACATATATGTTGTGTTCTTTTCATATCTACATATATGGTTTTACATATATACATATATGTTTTTACATATATACAAAGGCACAGAAACACACACATATATATGCATGTGTACACAGACATATATATGTATGTATATATATCTGTGGATGCTACATATGTTTATATGTATTTACTCTGTACACAATATATATAGTGTGTGTATACATGTATACATATGCAATGTGTGTTTATATATATATTGACCTTTTTTTAGCATATTAGACTCTTCTTATGTAAATATCATTTATTCAAAAATACATACCCGCTAAAGTACATTCTCTTTCTAAAAACATACTTCAGTTAAAGATTAATTTTTGAGCTATTTTTATATTACTAGCTATTAGGTTATTTGAAATGTTGTATTGATTTTAATTTGAACAGCTGATATACACTGGAAAGTTGGCTTGGATTCAAAATAATTTGTTCATGTGGAGTTGGAGCCTAAGGAGGAAATGTGCTCCCATGACTGTAAACTGCACCATAATAACTTTTATTTACAGATGCTAAAAATGAACTATAAACTCTAATTAGAAGCCTCAGATGTCTTTCCTGAACTGATACTTTTGAGAATATCATAGCTTAATCACCTACCACTCAGACATAATGTACTATAGACCAAAACTAAAACTGTGTAAGCATGTGGAATGAGTTGGGATGCTATTCCAGTCCTCATCTTCTGCTTGTTAGCTAGAGAAAGTAAATAGGATTTAGAGATGAAAAGGATTTGGTCTGTCAAAAGGTGTTCACAATTACTTTAATGAGAAGAAGAGAATATTGCTTACTCCAGAGCATTATATGTATGTACATACACTTAGTAAATACATATGTGAATATTTACTTTATGCAGGCAATGTCTCTGAAGAATTTGTAAACAAACAAAAAAAAAAAACAAGAAAAATACTTTTTATATGCAGAAAAATAAAGATTTACAAGAGTATTCTGCAAATGTAAAGCAATGCCTCATCCTTTCTGAAAAAGAATCAGAAAATCACAAAATAATTAATATTGAAGGAAGACCTCCAGATATCCTGAACTCCAATCTCCTGCACAGTGTAAAGCCAAAGAGGTCTTGTTCCTAAAGATTGTGTTCACTTGATCTTGAAATGTTTTCAAGAGGAGCCTGTTCTGATATTGGATTATACCCATCGTGGGAGAAAAAATAATATCTACTGTATAGTTTGAAGTTCTCCTCTTGTAACTCGTGTCTTTTGTCCCTTGTCCATCCACTGTGTTCTTCCAAATGTCTGGCTCCACTTACTTTCTATACAGTCAGATGTTTTCATAAAATACCAAAATCTCACATTCATCTTCTCTCTGTGCCTCTACTCGAAGGTTTGGATCCAACCCACATTGATCCTGGCTGTATTACAATGACTTGCTCTGTTATGACAGTATCTATTCTGTACTGCTGACCCCCACATTGGACACTGTATTCCAGATATATACTGGAAAATGGCAGGATTGGTATCATATATGTTAAGATAAATGTTACCATAGTTATTTACACACATAGTTGCATATACTTTTATGTAGCACAGTGACATTCACACAATAAATATTTTCAAGCATGTGTATTTAAAGCATGACACACAAATAAAATGTCCTAGTTTTCCAACATCCTGAGTATTAAAAATTACTATTCAGATTTAACTCTGTGAGATATGAATACATTGTTTAAGTATTTAAATAACAAAGCTTTAAAATGAAGTACTGGAATGATACCAAAAGCTCTAGAATCAGTGTTTTGGTTGTTAAAAGTATCTTTAATTGAAGTTAAAAGCAGATTTCTTTAATTAGTTGCTTATCGGCAGAGCTTTCAGAAGTACTGTTAAATTTGATCAGTAAAATCATGGAATTTTCTATGCCTAGTCAAGGAAGTGAATGGAATCAGATTATATAGGAAATATGTAGATTGTATATTTTATAAGAACGCATCAAAACTTCATGAACTCTCCTTTAAAATGTAGAGTATTGTATAAAATGTAAAAGCAAAGTATGTAATAGTTAATTCTTAAACGATGTCCACAGTGTGAAAATGCAGTATGAAACAGACTGACCTTTTCTGTTCTTTCTGAGAAATCACATATCTTGAATTATCTTCAGATAAGCAGCTCAGACAGTCAGGCTTTACAATTTTTAGAAGCAAAAAATTTCACACAATAGATGCTCTGAGCTTTATCCAGCATATTATCCATTTTAGTTTCTGTTAAGTGTAATTAAATTCTGGGAGAAGGGCAGTTGTTTCATCATGATTTCTTTCCATATAATGAGGCTGCTCTAAAAGGTTGCTAATGATTATAAATAATTTTTAGCTTATTAGCAATAATTTTATTGCTAAGGACAGGTCATTTCTTGCTATAGTAAATAATATTAGACAATAGAGTTTGGGATGAGAAGCAAGAAAGATTAAAGCTCCATGAAGATGTCTGAAAAAAATGTAATCCACTAACTTGTATTTGCTTTTTTATCCTTGTTCTTAGTTAATGTAGCAAACTCTTTTATTCAACAGACCGAAGTAGAAAGATTGTGTAAGAATTGTAATATTTTTAAAAGATATATTTTCACTGCAGAAAAGTCTCATCAAAATGTAAATACCTGTAGCTGCACATAGGTGGTAGGAAGTAAAGACAATATAAAAATAATTAAAAAATTTTAGAGGTTAACAAGATCTGGGAATCTGATACTATTAAAGGCAATTTTACAAGTACTAAGTACAAGAAAAAAGAGAGAGAAACTTTTGCTTGTAGTCTGGGCCTCTAACACTACTTTCTTTCTAATTTCTTTATCATGTTTTTTTATTTTTTGCTAAACTTGCAGTATACTTTTGAAAGGATTCTTTCATAGATAAACTTCCCCACTGTCTGAATTTGATTTTTGCCAGAAGTCACATTTACCAAATTTTTACCAAAAATATGAAGATAAGAGTAGGCCCTACTATTGGAGATATATACATGTATATGTATAGATAGATTTTTTGAGAACAGTCTACCAGAGACCAGACAAATTTCACAATTTCTCTCTTCAACTTATGCTCTAAGCAGGACCCACAGTAATAGAGAAATATTTCTCTATTAGTACAACACTTATGATTACAGGACAACAGGAAATATTGTCATTTGTTTGTTAACAGTGTTTGTTAGAAACAGAATATCATTACATGTTTCAGCATTGTAATTATTACTCTTTAAATAAAAAAAATTATACCAAGTATAAGCACCACATCTGAAACATTTTCCTTACCGTTTATGTGTGTTTCCACACAGTCTAGCTTTCTAACTAATATGAATATTGCTCTTCAAATTCCATGCAGGCTCTTAATTCTCCCTCACCATATATATTATTTACTTATATTTGTGTATGTATATTTATCCCTCATACATGGCATCTTGCTTCCAAAATCCAAAACCAATTGGCCATCTGAAAGAAACTGGAGCGAGTGAATATGTTTCTCCTGTGTGTTTTCCATGCAATTAGCATGGTCTTGGCCACTGTAGATTTAGTCTTCACTACCTAGGACAGCCTTCCATAGTTTCTCAGCAGTGAAGTCCTCATATGTTTTTATAAGCCATGAAAATAACTCATATGACAGGATATAAATTTCCTTTCCTTCTTCTCCGTTCACCTAATTCCAAGACTGGGGAACAGCCATTTAACATGTAACCAATATAACCAAATCTGTTGGTGCAGAGCTTGTGCAGCTCCACCAAGAACAAGGATAGAAGACTACAACAAGAGGAAATGTACCAAACCCACAGTGTGAGAGGAATGAATTGTTGACTGATGCCATCTTTTGTGCAGATCTCAGTTACAGGAGGACCATCTCCAACAAGAGAACAAATATAGCCATGCAGACCTTCCTGGTCTAGTGTCCTTACAGAGAGTGAGGAAATTCCAATTACTTCTTTGAGAGAGTGAGCAACCACAGCATAGGTTAAACATACATCTAAAAGAGAAATATCAGTGATGTGATTCTGATGTCATCTCCTTAATCAAAGTATAGTGATAAGGAATATTGTGTATGGGTAAATGAGAAGGGCCGGAAGGGCTGAATGGAAAATGAAGGTACGAGATTATCCATAGTTCTGTTCCTTTTTTAGTACTTATATGTCATTTTTGGCTATGTGACTTGAGTTTATTCTTCGACTCAGTCTATCAAGACAACATAATACATTCATTCTTATGTGACGATGTGATTCCATTGGAATATAATTATATAGCTTTAAAAGTGAAATTTAGAAGCAAAATCATCTTTATCTTACCTTTGACCAAATAGTTATTTCTCTGTTTACTTCATCCTTTACGTAGAATAGTTTTTAATAGAATTTATCTTGAAAGGCAAACTTTGGGATGACAATTTTCAGGCTTTGCAAAAACATGAAATGAGCACAGTCTTCATTAATATCTCAACACCCAATCTGAAAATTATCTGTATCCCTATGTTCTGCACTGTTTCTTCAGCATCTCTAACAATATCCTCATAAAGGTTTCTAATCTGCAGTCCTTATGTAACTAGAGATCAAATGGAACATGCTTATCAGTTATCCTGGCCTTTTATGTGATTGAGCACAGAACTTTCACACTCCATTTGTGATAATAATAACCTATGTATTTGTTGTGTACATGTGTCAAAGTTTTGGCTCCAAATTTCCCAAGATTCTGGGCCATTATGCAGCAGGTATTTTCAGATGTGCTCAATTTCTACTGAAATAAACTTAACTCTCATATATTGTGGGTGGTATGACTGTATAAATCTATCTCTTAATTTATATGGACTTTACTTCACCATCTACAAAATCATGTAAAAGTTATTTGTCTTTTTCCAAAGTGAAAGCCCTTCGGGGCTTTATTCTTTAGTATATATTCTGTCTCCAGTAAACATTACTGTAATAAATGAAATGACTTATCAAAGTACAGAAAAATATCCTATGGGAGATGAAACCCTTAAAAACAAGTAAAAAAAAAAATCTTCAGAAAATGTCTCCTAAAATACAGTCTTCTATCTTTCCCTTTTCATCCAAAAGAACAAGATCAAGAAAGCTTTTTCTTTTCAGTATCACTTTAGACTTCATTAGCTTACACTTTTCAAATGTGACAAGTAGATCCTAGCATGTATTTTTGTACCTGTCTAAAATGCATTTTGGCTCATTACCAGAGTCATTACTAAATCATTCTTTTCTCTAGCTGCTGTAATTGAAAAATACTAAGAGAACAAGATAATTCTACTTTATTGCTGAGAGGAGTTATTTTTGCAGGAGATAAAGGTTATTCTGAGCCTAAAGGTTTTTAATATATGGTCATACTGTTGTGTGACAGTTTGCCTGATGAGTATTCTGTGGCAGAGAGCTCAGTATATAGTTTGAACCTTAGAGTAATTTATTTTTGTATGTAGTCTAAGAGGGAATATTCTGATCTAAGAATAAAATAACGTTCATCAGAAGCAGAAGTTGTGTCCACTTTTTTTATTTGCAATACTGCTGTTTTTCAGTATGTATTTCATTCTAGTTCCTTAAATTTCCATAACTCTCACTGCAAGTGCATTTCTCATTAAAAGGGGTCTTTTTTAATACCACAAAGAATTCCTAAGACAAATCATTTTATCAGCTAATAAATAAACCATATTTATCTTGGAATTTCTACCCCTTTAAAATAATCCCTTATTTATAAGAGAGGGAGAATATATTTTTCATGGCAAAGTTTCCAGGTTATAATTTTTGGTTAATAATGGAAGCAGCAGTCATATATTATGGTTCAGTACTGGCAGTGAAGTAAAATATAAATAATATAAAATAAGACACTCTGTAATTGAATGTTTCTATTGTGTAATTGGAACACATTGTGACTTTTCTCTCAACACAACCCTTTTCCTTTTCCTTTATACATTAAAAAAAAAAAAAAAGCAAAAAGAAAAAGCATCTCAAATTCATTGCTCTAATCAAAGGAAAGTAAAGATGAGGAGGCTTTTTCATTATTTTCTGGGTAGGGAAAATCACTAGTCCCACTTTACCTGCTAAAAGCCATGTCTTTTAGAAGTCTGCCCACTTCAGATGTCAGACAACAATATTGTAGAAGAAATTAGATTGAATGGTAAATTGGAAAGAAAGGAAGATCTGAATGAAAGAATGATGTTGATGACATAGATCTGGATGTAAAAAGAAAGAAAATTTTATTTACTTCTTTTAACATAGAAGCTTCTCTTTCAGTTCCCTTTATTGATATTGCACTATATCCTTAGAATATGCTGAAAATTGGAGGATAAAATATGTAGTTACACCACAAGAATTTACCTAATCTCATTTATGCCATATTTACTTTTCAGCAATATAGCACTTGTAGGACATCTCCAGTTCTGTGAAAAGGCCATCCACAGAGTTTTCAGGAGCTGCACTCATAAGTGCAGGATATCATATAATAACTTGAGATCCATCCACCTACAGAATCAGAGAAATATTTGAATATACCACTAACTGGTGCTCATTACTTTACGATGTGAACCTCTTCCAGGATTGGATATAAAGCCAATGATACACTATGGTTAATGGAGTTTATCATTAGAGACAGAAATATTCCCCTTTGTCAGGAACATCACACACATTTCTCTCTCTCTCTTTGCATTTATCTTGAATTACATATAAGAACACTAATCATCATTTGAAACTGTTATTCATGGAATGGCACCAGATACTTTTGGGATATCTGGCAGAAGTTAGACTTTTCTTCCAACTCAGAGAAAGTTGCAAATTGAAAAAAAAAAAAAAAAAAAAAAA
>VZSG01001139.1:99244-128140 GCA_013398315.1 Nothoprocta pentlandii | reverse complement strand
ATGGATATCAATGCTATCAAGTATTTGATAAATTATTCCAAACTACATCACTAGAAAATCTCATCCTACTTTATTTGCTTTGTGATCATGAAAAAGTATAGCTAATGGTTTGCATGAAAAAGAATTTGTGAGTAAACATTTTAAGAGGGAAAAAACTTGCTTCCTTCATGAATATAAATAAATGTAATATATTTCAATTGCACCTTTAAGAAATATATTTAAGTGGGAGTGGAGGACAAGGGGTGCCATAAAGATAAATATTATCCCATTGTAATTTAGTGATTTTTTATGTTTATGTAACATGTTCATTTTTTTCCCTAGGTAATATGATATGTATACTTTCATGCAGAACACTTGCACAGTTAAGCTAGTATTAAAAAGTCATCTTTAAATCTAGTCTAGTAAAAAAAGTCGTATTTTTTACCAGCACATAGGAATCACAATAAAATAGGGAAAAAATAATGTCATTAACAACTTTTCCCCTTGTTCTTTCAAAAGAACATCAAATGGGAGGAAAGGTAGGACCTGTTCTGTGTGTGAAATTCTGAGTCCAATGAAAGCATAACTCTGTCTCAGACAAGACCACAAAGTTGTCACCTATCCATCAGTGTCTGATTTCTTAAACAAAGTGGTATCTCTTGAGAGATTGACAGATCAGATCATAAAAATGAGGATTCTATCTTTATGTATCTGTCTTCCAAAATTTTAATATCGTGTAGCTGATAGATAAATCTTAAAAGGATAAGAAGTTAAAAGTCTACTTGGTAATGTGGTAAACCTCAACTGCACTGACCTCAGTTACGTTAAACAAGTTACAGCTTACTTCCTGTATTTGTTTTATACCATTTTTTCAGAGGATTACAGGGCATTTAATAATAGCCTAGCATTTTTTTTCTAGCATTTTTTTTTAGAGTTTCTTCTTGGGGAAATAAAGTCACTCTTGTAGGAAGTAGTATGATATAACCATGTAGAAGGTTTATTGCAGCTGTGTTGCTCCCTTGATTAAGTTAAAAACTTAGTAAATTTCCCTTAACATAAAATACATAAAAATCTTAAACTATTTGTCAGCTAATGATTGGAATGACCTGAGCATTTAATAACACAAATAAATTTGATTAGTAAAATATAACTCAAACAATTTCTTAAACTTTTAATATCTGTTATCCTAAAATACAGTTTGAATAAGACACTCAAATAGCTATCCCCTGATTTGTCCTCTGATTATTACTGAAGTAGGAGATCAAACTGGTGATTTCAAAGGGAATGTTGAAAAAGTCAGTAATAGTTGAAGGGACGCAAAGAGTAAGAGCTGAACAAATACCTTTGGTTTAACTTGAAATGGATATTAAAATACTGATAAGTGGAAAATAAAAGGAAAGAAGTACCTAATTTATATTTTAGTCCTCTTTCCCTCATCAATCATATATAAATAAAGGAATGATTTTCTACAGATGGAACTACTAAATGGATTCTTCTATCGGAAGCATAAAAACAAGACCACATGCATGCGTTCATAGTGCAGAATAAACAATTTATTTAGTCTTTGTGACAGTAAATTGTAAATTTTTGTTTGTCAGGCTACAGTTCTGAGAGCAAGATTAATGCTGTCTCCAAGTCAGTGATCTCCTCCACTGGTTATCATATGAAGCTTGATTCTACTATTTGAATGATTTTTTTTTTAGCTTTTATAAACATCTTCATATCTTGGCAATCTGAAAAATGAACACTTTGATATTCAAGTTCTAGTTACAGATATGTAGAGAATCTTTCTGACAAATCTCTGCCAGTTTCTCATTCAAGACTGGAGAAAATAATGAAGATTTTTTTCTTAATATAATATTAACAAGTTCAATAATTGCTACAATTTCTTTTAGGTCATTTTTGATTTGTCACTTTTTAAACATTTTATAAGAATTTATCATTTGAATACTTGAATGAATATAACACTTTTGTTATACTTTTTAGTAAACCACTTGTTTACTTTTGTTCTGAAAAGAAAGGTTTATTTTAATTGAAGATCTCAATGTTTCTTCCTGAACAACTCTCTGTGAAAAAGCACCCATTATATATATGCTTAAAAAATCAGAGTGAAAAGGTAGCATCTATTTCTTTGTCTGGAAATACAATTATAATAACATGTTTTTTAATCTACTGTCTGTGTGACACTGTTTTCTTTCCTCAATCCTTTCTCCCCGATCTCCAACCTGACTTTTTACATGCAATCTTATTCTTGGCTGGTCCTGCCATAGAACCAACAGTGATTAATCTGTTAAAATAGTCACAATGTTTGTATCCAGTCGAAGCGACTGCATTCTTGATCTTTTCCCCACTTGGACAATAACTGCCATTAAAATTCATGATGGCTGCATCCTGCTTTAGGTGACATGCTGAAATTCAGCTGACATGCAAAAGGGAGTTTAAGTCAATCATCTTATTCCGTAAATACAGGGAAAGTCCCAGCGTACATTGAACTTTCCTTGCAAGGTGTTGGGCTATACACCAGAATCTCCCCTTGAGTGGGATCCCTCTCAAGGTTACTCCTCAAGGCTGAGATCCCTTATCAGCAACAGATAGCAAAGACTTTGTAAATTTTACTAAAGTGTGCCTGGGAGTAATTGTGTATGTCATCCCTTAGGAAAAAACACTGACCAAGTCTGTGACTAAGATTGGATCTAGATTCACCCAGGCTCCACTGGGAAGGAGTTTGTAAAGTAACAGGGTCCAGTTTGAACCCCCTTGACTCAATGAGAGGATCTCCGTTTTAATTTTGCATAGCCGTGTCCTCCATGCAATTAATAGCACTCTACCTTGCCATCGAATCTTGTTAAACCACTGTTTTTATCAATAAAACATATTACTACTTCTCTTTTATGTGTGAAGTGCATCACTCATTAAGTGACAGTTCAGCTGTTATAAATTTCAAATTAAAAAAAGTCTTAAAATGTGACTTGTTCCAAGCAGGCAATAGCTGATGATGGATTATCTCTAGGACTTCAGAAGGAACAAATAAGACATTTTCAACATTTTCAGAAAACCAAATGTTCTCAGGAATAATCTCAGCTCAAATTAAATATGTCCAGTTTGATACAAAATATATATATTTATATATGTGGTACAGAGATATTTAAAAAACCTGTACACATTTTAAATGATGTTAAAGATATTTCATTGCTTTTTATTTAAATTTATGAACAAACATGTAAGTCTGTATTTCTGTGGCCTGCACCTCTGCTCACATTAAGTATATCCATTTTCCAGAGCTCACATTCTCTGCAGTATACAGAGATATAATATTGGAGGTATGTTTTTATTGTCAACAGATTTTTTAATTGTTTTTATTCACTCAATTGTCATTGTAGTCTTAGGCTTCAGCTAGATCTGAGGACAGTACTATTTAGAAGGCCTACCTAGTGATGTAAGCCTTAAGGACTCTCTCCCTTGTTGTTTAAAATTGACATTGTCTTAGATCTACTGGATCCAGTTCAAATGTGCTAGGAAAAGGAGGTCAGTTTAACATCAGAACATTGTTCCTGAGGAAAAGTAAATTCAGCCAAAAACCAGTGTTGCAGTGAATTAAGCCAAAAATGTAATTTTCAGTACACGGAAGTTTAGAACATATTCAGGATCATAGGTTCCTGAATATTTTTGTTTTCACTTTCAAGAGCCTTTTTTTTTTCTCTTTTTAGGCTCTTTTTGTACAAGAAGAATTTTTTTTTCTTATTCTTGACCCTTAGGAGACAAAAATTATTCATTCTTATCAGCCCAATGACACTAAAGGCTTGACGCTGAATGGCTGTATTCCAGCCTACAAGTATAGTACAATAACACACTAATGGAAAAGAAAGGTAGGATGAGGAGAGCTGCAAAACGGAAAAGTGATCTGCTCTTGCTGAGAAGAATAAATTGGACTGCTATCACTCCAGACAACAATGTTCGGATATGAGCCTTTCTGACAAAATTTAACTCGCAGCAATGATCTACTTCATCTACTGTGAAAATTATTTTTTTACCAGCTAAATTTTCTGTCCCACTAGAATAGTTCAGCCAGACCTTCTCTGACAAGGTTACTGTCAGATATGTCACCACTGTTAGAGTACATGAGCCATCTCTGACCATTTGTTTTCACATGGTGACCATGTAAATAGCGTGGGATAGTTATGCTCTTTTTGAGGAAAGCAAGAAGGCAGAAGATTGCAGATGAAGAAAGATAATTTCAACAGGCTCTTTAGGACTTACTGTGAGAATTAGAAGTCCTGAATTCTTAGACTGCTAAATTTCTCTAGTTTTGCTGTGTTGTAAAAATTGTACTGCATAAATGACCTTTAAAGTCATTGGTGCTTTGAAAACATATTTCAGTTTGCAGCTTCTGAAGTTTGAAGAAAGAAAAAGTCTATTTTTGCCTGAGTTATCATATGCTACAAATATCAAAATTTGGGGAAGGAAAAGTACACATATTAGCAGAGATCTTATTGTTCTTTCTAAACCACACATAAGAGCAATAGTTATATAATATGTAATAGAAAAATTGGAACATTTCCAGGAAGTCAAATACAATCTCATAAGTCAAAGATAATCCAAATGTGCATTACCAATGAAGTCATCCATTATCATAGCCCCATTTCAACATCCCTGACTCCATCTGCAGCTGTGCCTTTCCTGCCTTTCTGCTGGCTCTCTCACAGTTATTCCTCACAGCTCAGCCCCATTCACATCAGCTGCACAAGGGTCATATTGGAGCAGGGCCTCCATCCCCCACAGATAGGGGAGTCTCTGAGGTTGGGGTATACATAGGAAATACAGATTCAAACTATGACACTAGCTAAGATATATTTCCACCCACTGCATGTGTCTTTATGTGGTTGTAACAGAAGAATGAAGAGTTATGACAAATACACAACACTTACTTCAATGACATTTATATGTGTGTGGAGATTAATGCAGGCCCAAGATATTCATGTTCCAGTGAATAACTGGAATTATAATAATTTACCCTGACAAACCTTGCAGGTTATTTAAAACCAAGCCAGGCATAATGGTACCTTGACATGATAAGCCACAACATTCCTTGTGATTCATAAGTACAACAGTGTGGTTGTGCCTACATGGGGCTACAAGGACTGATATAGAAGTATTCTCATGGCTTTTAAAAAGGAAGATCACAAAAGCTTCCATAAGAAAGATGTGGAAATATATAAGCAATTCTGAAATGTTAGAAGACAAAGTTACTGGGTGCCAAAAATGGAATAAGGCCAGGGACAAAAAATCTTCTGTCACATGATATTCATAGCAATCATACTTCCAAAATTATTAATCTAGGTCTTCCTAGATTAACTCCAGGTCTTCCCTCATAAAACAAATGAATTACTTTCGTTTACTTATAATGAGATGAGGGTATGGCTTTCATTCTTCCCTGCGCTGAATAAAAAGAAAGAAAGAGTGATAAGTACTTGAGGAAACTTTAATTCCTATGTAATTATGTAGTTGCATGAATTAAGTTCAGGAATTTGCCTTTTTGTTATTGAATCTGTATGATATATCCTAAATAAAAAGGTGAACTGTTAGAAAATTTGGACATCTCTAAACTTTGTTGTATTTCTGTTTGATATTGCACAGAGAATACTCATATTGTTTGAGAAAGTTAGAGAGAGTTTCTCTGACAGAAAAAAAACTTGAGATTCTGATTCAAAAATATTCTACCTGAAATTCTTGTAAGCAAGTTCCTGTGAGATGACTGCAGTTTGTACATTTATAGCAGACACACATTTAGACCTAAATATCTACTGAACCTCTCAGTATGGGCAAGATTTCACAGCTCTTTGCAACCCTTACAGAGAAGCCTGAGGTACAGTGACTATCCTCATGGCATACAGATAGACCAAGTTTCATGCAACGTTATCTGGATTTAGATTCTTCTGAGTTTTTATTCTACAGGGAATTTAGCCTTGGGATGCGTCCATGAAGTTGATCAGTAAAGCAAAAAAAAGAATTTTCTATTTTATTCTAGAAAAATCTCTAGTATTTTTCTCACCCCATTCTGTTAAATTGCATGCGAGTGTTGATGGATCATATAAGCTATAAACAACATGAAGAGCTTTTTAAAAAATTATTCTGCAAATAACTTCTTAAATGTCCAATTCAGAAAGTTGTTACTACAAGAATTACTTAGAAGAGCTAGGAGACTTAATTCAGGCCATATGTCTTTTTTCTCTTATTATTATTAATAGGAAAAAAGATCTGGAATGTTACATGGGAAAATAAATTGGAAAGTGATCCAAAAATTGTCTTCAGTCAAAAATAAAAATTCACTGCATAATTTCCCTGAAAGCCGAATACAGCTGAACACATTTTGAGAGACTATGCAAAATATATCCAGGTTATTTTTAGTAGCTAGAGATGTCAGATTTCTAAGGAAAAAAAAAATTGGAAGAACACTAAGTGACACAGTGACATTCATATTCCTTTCTGGGATTTGACCAAGACACAAAAGTTCTTAAAAGAAGAAGTATTTGAAAGTAAGCAACTTTTGTATGCTTGATTTGTAGAAAATTGAAATAGGCCATGGAGGTCATGAAACCAACAGAGAGAGAGTTGGAACCCCAATTTCCTATCTCATTTCCTGAAAAAGGCTAAATGGTAAGAGCTGACTTGTAGACATATAGACCCTTATTCATTAGGGTACCTTAAAGGATTTTAAATGTATAGAACTCAGTACCTAGAGATCCTCCGGTTAAATTGCTGGATTAAGCAGAGTAAGACAAATCTTTGATGATTTTATAAAAGGTATTTAAATGCAACAATATAATCCAGGATTTGTCATTTGGTTTCATACCTGCACCATATACAAAGCTAACCGTTTCTTGTCCTGAAAATAATCTTTTTAATTGTTTTTTTTTTTTTTTTTTTTTTTTTTTTTTTGTGGAGGGTAGCGGGAGAGGAAATGTTGGAATATCTTATTTCCATCATGAAAAACAGACCATTCTAAAGTACTAATGCTATCCACATCCAGTTTAAAAAAAAAACAAAAACAAAATTTTCTCATCTTGGAAGTAGATTAAGTTAGGAAGATAAGTAAGCTAGGTATGTCACATCAAATAGATATAAGAAAATAAGAACGTCATACTCTGTCATTAAAAGTTTTGTATTATTTCTCAGTTATTTGGGGGTAAAAGAGAAGAAAGATGTCATTGGGAAGAGGTCAGGTAAATATTTAAAGACAAGGCAGATAAATCATACATAATTACATTAGGGAGACCATGTATCCTAAAATCTTAATAAAGTTAACGAAATTGTTAATGAATATATATCTGCTGCTTAAGACAATGGTAATGCTCAAGAGTTAGACAAAAGTAAAAAAATAAACATTAGATAGAAATAAACATTATTTCTATCACACATGTAAATGTGTATCTTGCTACAAATAAGAATCATATTTTCAAACAAAATATCTGAAACTTATTATCTGAAATTCATGATATTTACATGCTTCACCAGAGCCTGCTTTTATTATGCTCCTTTTCCTACATGAAACGAGTAATCATTCTAGAACATGTTGCTCAATGAAAACATTATCTCTTCCTTTTTCCATTCCACTAAGGCATCTGTACATTGGAGCAGAGAATGACATAGTGAAGTCCTGCTTGTTTGTAACTGCATGATATGAAGCCTCTTTCACAGTTTTCTAAGTAGGTGTCTATCATAATCATCTGAATACAGCAAATCTAGGAACAAACATATATGTGTATGCGTGTTTATGTGTCCTTTTACGGTTCTTTTAACTTCTAAAAAGTCAAAATCTTAAAAAAGAGAGCAGTATTTAGCATGAGTAACTATATTATATAACATATATTTTTATCTGATCATGTGAATAGGTATTAAGCATTCAAAAATCTTGTCTGCTTCTGACTTTAAAATTTTATAATCTTTTCCTCTCAAAAATCCTTTCCTAGTCATTTCTTATCTGCTTGGAGAAGAGTAAATCATTTGAAAAGCATCATAAAATTTTTAAAATATTAGAAATTAAAATAATTGAGGAGAAATATTTGACCTGTCACTGAGCAGTGATTGTCAGATCTTACCTATTTTGTTATGTATACCTTAATGGAATAACACTTTTAGAACAATTAGTAGTATTAATATATATTAACTTACTTTGAGAAAAAAATCTCTTATGAGTAGAAGTTGTATCTTAAGAATAAGAAAAGAGAAAGAGAGAATGGAAAGAAAATATATTGTTGTTTACTTTTCATGAAGAACCAGGTAGATTTTATAATCATTGTACATTCATGGTCATCTGACAGGCACCAAAAAGTTTATCACCTTAAGCTGTAAAAGAAAAGTGATTAATTTTTCATGTAAGGAAAAAGGTTTCTTGAAATGACAGTAACCCCAGATTGCTGCTATCTAACTAAAATCTTCTGCTTCAGCGCAGACTCTAGAATATAATTTATTGAACAAACTGAATTCCGTGCAAACGTTGAAAGCAAAATGAAGCCAAAGCCAAAAGCAAGCAATAAAGTGATATCAGTTACAGTCTTCCATTCCTACATGCATTTAAGTCAAGCATATTTTTGTTATTATTATTAACCATATTTATATTCCACTGTATAATTTTAGTAGTAAAATTTGTGAAAAGTAAAAACAAATCTTAGATTTTAATATTGAGTATTATTTTTAACTCAAAGTCATTTACAGTAGGATTGCAAATGAACATTCAGCAGGAACAATTCCAACCAGCAGTATATCATAACCTCACATTTATTTAATCTTTAGGTAGAAATGCTTGTACACTAACATAAAATCTATTCCATTTCACTTACATGATAATTCTGAATACTCTAGCTAACTTTGCTAGCTAGAAATGAAAATGGACATACTGAAAAGGCTCGACTGCAGCCACACTTTTTTAATGTTCAAATAATTTCTCTTCAAGCTAGTTTGGAGGGCTGACAGTATATAACATCTCTAGTAGGTTGGTATGGTCTGGGCTGGATGCTGTTCTGCTAAGAACATTTCTTCACACTCATGATAAGGGATTCATTCTGCATTTTGTGATTCTTGAAACCAAAAAACTGTGTCACGGGCCATATCTTTAACAGGAACCATGAACCATGAAATAATCATAATTTTATGGAAGTCAGGTCAGTCTTCATCTCTCAAAGCTTCATGATTTGTTTTGCTGGAATATTAATTTTGGAGGAATATTAATTTAGTTCCAATTATTTCCAAGTTAAATCTGGTGAAGACCTATTTTATCTCATTGAAGATATATATTAATGGAGATTAGTCTGATAGACTGTATGCCATATTTAACATTTGATTAATTTTACAATAAACAATTAAATTATATTTGTGATATAATAAAAATTCTGATGGAAAGAATATTTGGTTAATACTGTCAGTCGCTTCTTTATTAATTTTCACACAAATGAATGCAATTACATAGCAGAATAATTTTCTTTATATCCGTAATTTTAATTTTAAATAGAATATAGATATTCTAAAAGAATGAACAATTTAATTGTTTCCAATTTTGAGGTCTTCCTAGGTTATTAGCTATGTACCTCCCTGCCAGATGTCATTTGAAAGGTAATTTTCAATAAGGTATTTTTTTTTCAACAGATGTATTGAAAAGTTTTAGCTGGCATTTGTGAATACAGTCAAAGCACAAGTAAATGAACACAGGAAGGTGGAAGCAAAGGATTGGAGAAATTCCCTTGAATGTCACAAATAAAAATTAGAAGAAATGCCAAACATTATCTGGCCTAGTTTTTTAAGCAGTAAACTGCTTAGTTATGTTGAATACTTTGCACTGATCTAGCAATACATTTTAACTGATTGATATAAACTGAAAGGGAACACCCAGAAACTGATTCCTAACCCTGCTAAAATTACCACTGGTTCTCTCAGTTTCTATCTTGTTTTATGATCAATAAAGATAGAAGTTACAAAGTATAAGTTTTGCTGGCATATTTATAAAGAGAAAATATATTTATTACAGTGAGTGGCAAGTTAAATCTTGGGCTATTTCTGGCTTAAAGCTTTGTCTCGTTTTTGCTTTCCTTCTGAACTCATGCACTTTCAGAAATGAAACATGTGGAACAGACCTACTGATAAGCAATTTCTTATAAGCAAAATGAACTTCTCTGCTCTGAGCTTCTTAATTCTAATTAGTAGCATGTAAGAAATATCCTTGTCTACATAAAATAATCATCCCACTTTGACAACCAAACGGGTCTGCAGGGATGCTAATTATTGGGATCTACTCATGCATTTGTAAAGGATTATGTGAGCATTATATACTTTTTGAAAGCCTTAAAAGAAGTAGGGCTTTCACTGTTGCTTCTCTCTGATTAGGAGAACAATGTAGTCTAGACTTAACAGTACTTATTTCTACTGTGTGAAGTAAATATTTCAGTGAAACAATTTTCCTTGAAAAAAAAAATCTGTAAATTCTGCATCATATTAGATAAAAAAAGAGGTCAAAAAACTCCCTCAGAGACCATTTTTGTTGTTGAACTGTCATTCATTTTTTCTTGATCCTTGAAGGGTCATCCTGTGTTCACAGAAAATCAGGATGAAGTTTGCAGTACATTTTAGTCTTTGACATATGCATTTTGGAAAACATTGGCTTATTCAGCAATCTGATACTGTAAAAATAAGCAGTAGGAGAAAGCATAGAACTATCACACATTTCACTGGACAAAACTGCAGTGTTACATAGAACATAAATCATAATGATGGTGAATTTTTAAATGAATGGCAGAAAAGCAGAAGCTTTGGGAAATCACTGAGATATTTTAGTTGCTGTTCGTGATAATTATCACTGAGATGATTTGAAACCGGAAAGGTAGTAATGTAAACAAAAGATAAAAAGAAATAAAACTAATGTAAGCAAAAATCACACACATGCACACATACACATAAAATTACAGATTTTTACCATTTTTACAACACAAAACAAAATTTAAGCAATAAGTTTTGGGTCACAAAATTCATACGTACTTGCCCAACCATAAGAATTTTATTTTATTTCTTTTTTTTTTTTTTAATTATTTATAAGTCTCAGCTTCTCCATAACACTGCAGTCAGAAAAAAAATGTTAAAACTGAACAAGTGTCTGAAGTAGACAATCTCTCAAGACACTTCATTTAAGCAACAGAACTTCTTTTTTGAATCATGAAGAAATTGAATGAATTGGTCTTTATTTAGTTGCATAAGTACTAATACATCACACACAAGATAGTCCCTCTGCAACAGCATTGCTGATAGAGGGATCAAACTTAAACTGACCTTGCAATGATAATGTACCTGATTTCTTATTACCTTTCATTTCTTTTCTTAGTAATTTACATTTCTTAGTGACTGCTCTGATAAAAGAAGTAAAAAAAATTCTATATGAAGGCATAATGCTGACCAGGAGTCATGTTATTTTATATGTATAACCATGCATATATATAGCTCTCTCTATATATCTGTCTTATGCATCTCCCACCAGCCATATAATTCAAACTTTAAGAATGTGCGTGTCCACATATAGCAGTTCATAACACCTTCCAGATTTCTTTTTCTGTCTCCCACTATGTTGTAGTTTTTGGTAGTCTTACTCTCTGAAAAATGAAAGCAAAGCTCAAAAGTGGATGGAGAAAGCCTTATTTCTGATTCCTGTGATCTTTTTTTGATAGTATTAAATAAACCATATGACTGTGATTATGCAAAACCACAAAATTTGATAAACAATAGAGTCAAAGGCTGAGTAAATGGACTTTTTATTTTTAAGTCTTTACATACAAGGGAAGCTAATTTTCTCTTTTTCTTTCTTTATTTCACAGACATTTATAGAAATAATCTCCATTCTATTTTGAGAGAGAGAAAAATAAAAGCCTGATAAATTCTCCAAGAAACATTTACTGTGGTTGCTACTGTATAAGTCATATCACTAAATTCCAAGGTTTTATTTACAATTTGTGATAAACTTGCTTTAAAATTAGGTACTGATTTTGAAGGTGTATTAGCAGAATGAAAGGCTAAGCAGAAGTAGAAATTATAATGGTACAAATTCAAATTTCTTTCTTCTGCTACTGCTTCTTAATACTGAGCATTAATCCGCTCCAAGAAGATCAATCTTTTTATAATTTCTTCATTTGTAATATACTGCATTTCTGACACAGAGAGTCAATCAAATAGATAGCATTTCACATTGCCATGATCTTTGAGCTGAAATTAGGTCACCTGGACCTTGTCACGCCAATTTCCATCTCCTTATGTCATTCCACCTAGCTTCAGCGGGGAGAATGAACTAAACAGGCTAATGAAATCAAAGTTCCAGTCTATTATCGAGAATGTCATTCAGGCAGTAATAGAACATTATTCTGTGGAATAGGTTGCTATTTGCTATTGTTCATATGTGGCAAGGCATATTTCATCACCAAACATGCTATCAGTATATTTAGTTTCCAAACACCAGCACCAATAAATACTGAAGCTATTGGAGTTGTTTATGTTTACCGTTCTTTTCTTTTCCTCACACAAAGAAAAGTCACATCCTCAAAATGAGAAAAAAAAATACTCAGTTTTATTTTACTATTTATTGTAAAGGTTTATTCTACAGTTTAATGAAACTATAGAACAAAATCCAAATTTTCACCTAATTAAGTATATTGGATATACCTAGAATAACTTCATAAACAGTAGAAAGCCACACCTGGACCACCTTAGTTAAATGAGAATTTCTATTTATAAAACTAATCACTCATTTCAATGTCTATTTCTTCAAATATGTTCTTCAAAGAACATATTTTTAATCCCCCAACTAAACTGATTTACAATTTTGTATCTGAACTTAGCAAAATAATTCTAGAACATGGCTGTCACAGGGAAAAACAACTTTGCTAGCTTGTCATTGGTCCAGCTAGGAGCAAAGTGCCTACGATATTATATTACATTTTTGATGTATAACAATCAAATTTAATTTCTGGTTGCGTGCAATACAGGTTAGTATCCTGGTTCTACTCAAAATGGTGTGGCAGCTGTGCCAGCATAAAGTACACCGATATGTGTTGTGTTTACTTCTTGGCCTTTTTGTGCAGGACATCAGTAAAGTTGTAGGTTTTTTGTTTTTTGAACTGCAAAGGAACTTACCATGCATGCTTATAATTTTTCACAAGACGGAAAGAGCTCATTTTGATCTTCTCGAAGGACTTAAATATACAGTTATTGTTTGTTTTCTACACAGCACTCTTAGATCTAAATATACATACATTCATTGGCAGATTCTCACACACATTGTTACAGCCACTAAAGAGGTATGTTTCCATAATTGAACTATGTCCTCAGTTTTTACTTTAGCCAAGACTACACTGACTTTCACTAGCTGTCCCACTTTTGACATTTTTTTGAAACAACATAAAGTATATTGACATCTCAGCTCTTGCAAATTAATACAGCTAAGTTCTAATTCAAGATTAATTTTAAGCTAAGCAAATGAACCCACAAATGACTCTTGATATGAGCAGTCAGGGTATATACCTTCCAGAAAACAGCAAAAGCAGGCTGAAAGAGGGCGACAAAAAGAAACCTGCTTCAGTCATTCATTCAGCCAACAAACTCTGCCTTCACCTTGAGCAAAAATGTTATGTTTCTGGTGGCAATAACTTATTTGGCAAAGTAGTCCAAAATCTGTGAATGAGCAATACTATTTACAATGTATTTACTTACACATTTTAAGTAAACCTGACACGATATCTATTATATCTTCATTAAGTGTAAAATCATAATTTCAATTTGTTTTTTTTTATTGTAGTAAAAACATTTCTACTGGAATAGTTGCTTCAAGCAAAGCATGAAGTGTGTAATATATATACATGCATATATTTAAGTTTCACCCTACAGTGTATTGTTGTGGTAGACATAATTATTGGTCAATAGCTTTAGACATCTTTATTTGGTGTGTAAGCTAACAACATCTGTTAAGTGATTAGAGAGGAAAGGAGCTAGTATTTATGTGGGTAAGTACCTATGAAGAAGCTGCATGGCTTCTACTACTGTTCCAAGATAATTCACAAACATTATTAGAATAGAAATTAAAATAACATAGGAAGAGTAAAGTTATATAAAAGCTTTCTGGTCAGATGTTCATTCATACTACCCATCGGTGAATAAAGATGATATTATGCCTACTCCTTCTTATCCAATGAATAGTACAAATATATTATTGGCAATTGTGAAGATTGCTAGATAAATTAGAAAGGGTAGTAGATATGTGAAGAATTCCATGGTGTGGAATGTCTGAATATATAGTCTGAATATAGTCTGAAGCTATATATCAGGTTGTGAATTGAAGGATAGACCAGGTTACAAATAGGATTGGAAGAAGTTGTATGGAATATTCATCTGTTTTGCCCCCAAGGGGGATTCTAAAGTTCATGGAATCATAGAATCCTTAAGGTTGGAAGGGACCTTTAGAGATCATCTAGTCCATTTCAGTATCAGTGAAAAATGATTATTTTTCTCCCAAAATCCCAAAAAAGTAAAAAATGGAGAATGGGATAAGGCTTATAAAAAAAGCTGTTTTTATGGCAGATATAATTGTTGCAGGTGTATTTGAAATATAGGTATCAAGAGGTGGAGGATGACAGGCATTAGGAGGGGTATTAGTTTAAGAAGACTGGAGATCGGAGCAGTCTAGTCTCCATTGTTTTTAATTGGAGTTGCACCAAGATGGATAATTCCTAAAACCATTGGATTAACTACTATCCTTTAAAAGCAAGATTGTCAGTGGTTAGACATGAGGTTCTTGTAGAGAACAGGTTTCTCAGTCCTACTATTTTTCAAATGTCTTATTCACAGGCTAGGCTGTGAATGATTGATCCAGAGCATAAAAATAGTACAGTTTTTAAGAGGGCATGACTTGAGACATGGAGAAAGGCTAGTTGTGGAAGATTGAGTCCAATCTGAAATCGGCCCTCATAAATAAGAATCATTTTTTTCTGCAGCAGCTCTGAAAAGTTTCATATCCAAGTAAAAGACATAAAAGAACAATGCCTGCACCATCTAGACTATAACACTGTAACATATTATTAAAGTTTATTCACATACATTTCTCCTGTTTGCTTACAAAAAATGTAAATTAAAAAGTGTTTCAAAAGCTCATACTTTCTAAAACTCTTCCTTATTCCTTTTGTGATTATGTTAATGACTACACTGCAGTCATATGTAAGCATAGAGGCAGACAGGCATGCATATGTACATAATACCACCAATTTTCCCAGTCATGAAAGAATAAATTGCAGTATTTCAAAATTGTTGCAATTATATTTTTTTTCCAGTCCACTTGTCTTCATGCTGATTCTAGTAGGTTAACTATTCACAGTGACACAGCAAAAGAAAAGCTTTCTAGAAACACAGACAGCCTCACTTCAAAGAAATGTGCTTTTCATACAGTTACATATGTTATAGAATCTGATATTCAAGACTTTAAAACCATTTTGTACCTACTACTTATTTCTGAAAATAAGCAAGTAAGCATGAAAAATAGTCCATTACTATTCTTCTTCTACTGAAGAAAGCTGAAAAAAAGATGATTTAATACCAGTAAAAGCTGACAACAAGAAACTGACATGGACATACTCAGAAAAAAAAATGAGGAGTCTAGTTTGCATCTCTTTCAAAGAATTATGTTCATGTCAGCACTTCGTCAGAGGAGGAATAGCAGTAAACACTGCACCTACTAATTTTTGAGAAAGAAATACTCATGTAAGAGATAAATAAAATCTCTTGTAATTGTAATAAAATCTCAATGAAAAAGCAAGAAGCTGTCCTTTGGCTATTATGGATTTTCAGAGGTTTGTTCTATTGGCAGATATTTTCTGCCAATATTCTTCAGATACTTTCATGTTCAAACTGCATAATCTGTCCCATCTAACAGAAAGATACATTGTATTTTACACGGCATTTTATAGATATACAATATAAGTACTTTCAAAGGATCTTTGGAATTCTAGGTTTTAAATTTACATTTTGTTGGGCAAAGGAACAATAAGTTGAACATGAAAAGGAAGATTAAATCTATTATTTCCAACTATTTCCAATCATTTAACAAAACAAACTGGGTGGATGCACAGGTCGGACACGTATGTTAGGCCTTCAAGTGGGAGTCATTACGTTCTAAGGGGTCCTGCCTTTATATACTAGAACATTTGCTTTATCTCAGCTGTGCTAACCCTGAATTTCAACTGTGTGGAAAGTGACTGTTGACAAAATGTGACATGTATGCCCGCTCCTGATGGGAATTTGATTGGTGTGTAGTTTCACACACTGGGGCCACTAGCACATACTTTGCTAGCACTGACTCCATGTCAGATCTTCCAAACATTAACATGTGGAACAGCGTATGTAGCCATCTTCTTCCCTTGAACAAAGGCATAGAATGATTTCCATTCTGTTGATCTATAATCTAGCTGCTATTTCCATTGCTGAATTGAATAAAACAGATGATTTACACAGCTTTGAGACTTTTGTTGTTGTTGTTGTTGTTTGTCTACACATTGATTTGATTTCCACAGTGTTGGCAAGATGTGTTTTTGAAATTACTTTGACAATTATCCTTACTTAGCCTGCACTGCTTTGGTTCACAGGATGGTTTTATTTTGGTGCAAAATATATTTGCTTCTCAGGAAACTATATCAGATACTTCACTGCAAGTAGAGGTGTTCTGAACCTAATAGAGAAAAAAGGATCTGAACTAGTGCTCTGAACAGCTTCAAACCACATATATATGATGTAGACAAAACGATGCCAAAGATTATTGTTGCTAGCTGTGTTTTTTGTTTTGTTTTGCTTTGTTTTTATATTGTCATATCTTTTATCATTGTAAATTATGGATGTGGCCATATTTGGCCACAGAGACTTTGACATATTAATGGTCAATAATGCAGTAGCATTATCAGTACTTGAACATACTGATTCACTTTTTGGCTTGAAGTGCATCGATCTGCAAGAGTGCTCATTGATAAAATATGACTGTATAGATTTACAATCTTGTCTTTCTTTACATTCTTTCTTCACATTCTTTTACATACATGTTAAATTCTTCTCTTTTCCCTAAACTTCTAGAAAGGTCTCTAATCAGAAACATAACACTGGTCTGGATAAATCTTATGTTTCACTTCATATGTTCATAGATCAACAAAAATTAAAGTTGCCTTCTTAAGTCATATTTTGCTTTCCTTACAACAAAAAACTAAAACTGAGGGAAGTTCCATTCATGCCCTGATACACTACAGTTTCATTCTTTGTTTTCTGTATCCTGAAATAATCACTAAGGACATTCGCAGAAAATACATGCTCCATGAAATACTGTGCCAGGTCAAGCAAGATGCAACCTATCTTTTTTTTTTTTTTTTGGCTGAAACCAATTCATTAGGATGAAAAAGCAGCTGTTGAGAAGGAAAGAAATATGACAGGAAGTGTCCAGAAAAGGTGACGGGACTGCAGCAAAGATAAAATGTTTTGGAGACCTTACTGGTCAACACTGAGACTGGTGAGACTAAAGTTTTAACCTTACTCTGGAAAGTATTGAGAACCAATTCATTTGATGTGTGTGTGATGAAGAACCTTACCAGTATACCTTATCTCATCAACGGTTCCACATTGTCCTTGTTCAGCCTTTTGTAATTATAGAAGCTTCAGGACAGCGTGTTTTGCTGTCCTTAGCCTCTAAGACTGGCTTCAATTCCAGTTTACCTTAATGACATCTTTTTTTTTTTTTCCATTTCTAACCCTCATAAACTGCAATGAAAGTCAGTAAGAAAAGACAGAGATTAGAGATGAAAACACGTAAAACAGATGGTCTGATCCTGATCCTAGAACTGAAAATTAAATTTTGTGTGTGTTCCTGAAATGGGTCTTAGGATCCTTTAGCACTTTACCATTTCTTAATGAATGTACAGGTTGCAACCTTAGCATGTTTTATCATTTTTAAAGCATTTATTTTCTGACAGTAATGTTTCATACACAATGACACAGAATTCCAGAAAAAATAGAGCAACAGATACATTTACATTAAAGGTATACACAATATAAATAATATATATAAAAATATAAATAAAATATAAACTACATGGAGCTGCAGAAAACTGCTGGATATTTATCACTCATATTTTAATCATGGGTACAGTAGATGTTTGTGTCTTGTGAAGAAATCTGTGAAGTTCTATGTTGTGACTGCAAGTTAGTCCGAATTATGTACCATATGTTATCTGTATTTTTAAATGTCATTTTTAATTGGCTTGGTTCTGTTCAGTTTCTTCTACTGCTAAGAATTATGTTCTTCTATCGTAATTAAGCATTAAGAAAAAAATGTCAAAAAAGGCAAAGTCAACCAGAGCTGGATTCCAAAATTCATAATGACAAAATGAAAGTATACTTTGAGTAGGCCTGTTGCTGTTGATTAATACTCAGTTATAAAGAAGGTAATTAGAAAAGACTCTTGATTTTAAATTTTGAGACTATATGTTTTATCGTAGTAATGTGCTTTTGTAAAATAATATAATGCTCTTGACTTGTCCTCTCCTCTCCCCTCCCTTCTCCTCTCCTTTCCTTTCTTCTCCCCAAAAGAAAAACAAACTAACCAACCAACCAAACAAACAAACAAACAAACAAAACAAGACTCAGGCAGCTATTCATCTTTTGTTTTAAACTTTTCTCCTAAAAATTGTGTAGCAGCTATATAGAGATATCACATGAAAATATATATAGCTGTTCAGTGACTTCCCCAAGCTGCTCCTGCCCACCCTACCTTCCCTACTCTAGCAAAAAATCATAGCACTTTGTTTGTGCAACTGACCACTAAACCTTTACCATGGAAAAAGATTCAGATATGAGCTAGTGAGAGGTGCCCTTGAAGTCAGGGAGTAATGTAGGATGTGACTCCATTAATCATAGAATCATAGAATCGATATATCTCATAAGACCTAATTTTCTTCATGGGGTGTGAAAGGAAAGAAACTAATATTACACAAAAAATCAGCTTTATACTTTTGTCACATTAATCTTAAAAGTCAAATTACATTATTTAGGAAACAGAATATTTAACGGTAATATATTCAGGATATTTTTACTTACAACTTTATTCCTAGTTGTTCCCTTTTTCCAGTCTCTCTTTCCATGCATACATCTCAGAACATAAAACATTATTTAGAAATAATTATCTCCTATTATCACTATTTATATTTCCACTTGTTCAGTTGGCAAGACTGGTTCTACCTTGCTAATTGACAAGTGCTAATTTTCTTTTCTCTCTCTTTTACACCAGATTGCTAACTGATGCAGCAACATCTCCACTGTGAAATTACTTCTCAAGATAATACCTTCTCAGGCCATGTTGGAGTTTTGAGAAACACATTGAAATTACCTACTCCTTTCAACAATTGCTTACAGTATCAAACCATGTCTACATGTTATTCTCTCTACCAAGACAATGTTGTCACAAACATGCTTACATTTATTTTGAGGTTTCCTTCTGTACACCACACTTAGATATGTGTGAAATGTCCAGCTAAGGCTAAGTTTTCAATGTAAGTGAATATGCTGAAGGAAACAAAGCTCAGTTAAGGAACTATTGAATGGTTAGGAAACTTAATAAAATGATAGAGCATAAAATTAATACAGAAAAGTGAAATATGGAAAGTGGAAGGCAGTGCTTAGTGACACTCCTTGGGATCATGGTTTAGAATCACTCCTAATTAATATATTTTCTCTATTCATCACAGATTCAGAGTAGTTGGAGGTGGAAGTGACTTTAGGAGATCATTAGGTACAATATGAGTACTCAGGCAGAGTCAGATGGACCAGGTTACCCAAGATCACATCCATGGCTTTGGTTTATCTATAACGAGGGAGACCTCTCAGTCTTTTTAGGCAATTGCACCTGTGCTCCGTCAAACTCACAGTCAAACTCACAGATTTCTATATTCAGGTGAAACTTTCTGTGTTTCAATTTGTCTCTTGCTTCTTGCCCTGTCACTAGGCACCAGTGAAAAGAGTCTAGCTCTGTCCATTTACAATCTTCCATCAGATGTTTATGCAGACCAATAAGATCTCTGTGAGCTTCCTCTTCTCCAGGAAATTTTGTATTGCTGAGACTGGAAAGGCATTCTTGACTGAGAAGAGAGGAAGAGAAGGAAGAATCCAGTGCCCTTAGGTACCCTTGAAAGGTGTTCTACAATTTTTTGGTCTCCAGTGTGTGATCATACCTGCGATTATTCTAGGACTTCATGCTGCTTTGTTTATTTGTTTGCTCGTTTATTTATTTATTTATTTATTTATTTATCTATTTACTGGAGTTTAATGGGATTCCTCTCTACTTCTGTCTTCAGCCTATCAAAGTCCTTTTGAATGGCACAGCAATTTTCTGTACATCCCCATATCCCTTTTTTTTTTTTTTTTTAATCATTTTCAAACTTGCTAAGGGTTCATTCAGGCCCATTATCTATATTGTTCAAGATAGTAAACAATATTGGTGCCAGTATCAACCACTGGGGAATATCAATAGGAACTACTCTTCATCTGCTGATACCAGGAGTTCTGGTCAGTTTTCAGTCCAACTCACTGTCTGAGTGGAATACGAACTGGAATGTGAACAAGTAGGGAAAAAAAAAAGAAATTAGAAATTTGAGAGCATGGGATCTGAGAGACAAAACTGGTATAGATGTCTGTGTCTTTCAAGAGAGCAGAAACATTGCTAATTTAAAAATGAAATTGTTCGCTATAAATAAAAGATAGGAAGTCAAAGTTAGACAGGAGGAGAATAAAATAGAAGGGAGTGAGAATAAGTAGTTAAAAAAAAAGTGATGGCACAGAAAGCAATACTTAGGAAATGATTACATGTAGACTGAAAATAAATTTTTCAGCTGTTACAAGTCTGCTAACAATGACAGTGAAATTTTTATCTTCTTTATATGCTTTGGTAGTGTGGGAGGAGGAACATGACTGCTTTTCAAACATTGAACTCCAGTAGGGGATGAGAAGAGTAAAGCATGGTGACTATGTTAACAAATGTATATATTTCACCATGCAGGAGGCCACACTAATATTGAGCAGTGGTATTTCATATGTTATACTTATTGAAGAGTTAGCATGACAAAGGAGCTTGTAGGAGCTAGTTTTGTAGGACCAAACAGTTCATACAATTAGCCCAAACCTTTGCACAACCAGTGTCATGCATTGTCAGATTTTAGTGGTCAATCTGCTGTTTACCTGTTTTTGCTTGATAACATTATAGAGTTAAATTATATGTAGAAGTATTGTAAGAAATCTGCTTCTTAAGATGTGCTTTGCTTGACAGTAATGGTATGGACCTTGATACAGGACTCATTTTTTGCATGCAACCTGTAATATGTAGAATAGGTACTTTATCCTTTTATACTGTATTTGTGTTTATGTACTGTAATACCTGTTTTTGAAAACTTTTAATAATGAAACTGTTAGCCCGGTGCAATATAGGAAACTGTTGACTATCGGTTGGTATCCATTGCCAAGGGATAAAATATAATGATCTGATTAGTCTTTCAAACTTTAGTAGCAAAAACTTTCAAACTTTAGTTTGCTAGACTTTTTGCTAGACTACTTTAGTCGAAAAGTCTTTCAAACTTTAGTAGTGGTTATAGTAGCATAGTAATAAAATTGTTGCTATTTTTCTTCTGGAGGAATACTATTGATAGAAAATACAGATTATTAGAAATGACATAATTTATTATCCAACATAAATTACTTTTTTTATTCATTAAAAAGAATGAAAAAGAATCCATTAAAATTCTTTTCATATAATTTTATCTCTTTTTATCCACTACATAAACCAAAAGTAGTAACAAAAGAGTCAGTTCATGCAACCAGATCATGCATACATACATATATATGTATGCATACATATATGTATATATATATATAAATATATATATATATTTACCTTCTGAGACAATATTTGATGTGGAAGAAATTGTTCTGCCTTTTATTCTACTGCTAGAAAACATTCAAGGCCTCAAATGCAATGTTATCTTCAAGCATATCTGGCATAGTATCATTAAAGTTGAGCTTAATAAAAAAATAACTTTTTGACAGAACATGATCAGAAGATAGAAATCCATGACCTTAAATCAACTGTAACTTATTATGCAGACTTTGCAAAAATACACAGAAAAAATCTGGCAAGTGTTTTTGTCAAATCTAATAACTAGTATGTTTTAACAACATCACAAAGTCAGCAATACAAAGAGAAAGCTTAATGTAGAGGTAAGAGTTTTATTACAAAATCAGCCAAAAGAAAAGCAGGGCCCACAGCTCAAGCACAACACTAGATTTTCTACAATTATTTACTATATCAGACAATTACATTGTTTTTAGGAATATTTGCTTATCAAAACCTTGAATGTTGACTTGCAAAATCTCTGCACAGTAAACCTTACACAAAAATAGAAAAATTGTGAGAATCAAAGCCTGGTAGGAACTCTCCTGCATCATTAAAAATGCTGCTGAGGGCAAAGGAACATGCAAACAGCTGCAGTTTGAGCAAAATGATTATATAAATAAATATCTTTTTTTTTTTTTTGTGCAAAAAGAAACTGTTAATGTAAGCACATTGATGCTGAGAAAAATCAGAACATAAATGCTGCTATACATTTATATAAGAAAATTTAGCAGTATTACTTTCCTGGAAGAGATAAAGAAGTCAAAATTGTCGCTTGCATTCTGGAGCCATGCAATAAATTCCTATTGTTTGCTAATATTTTCAAAATACATAGAAAAGGTGCTCAAGTACTTCCTGCAATAAGTATAGCAAAGGCTTAGATCTAACATTACAACTCTTGCTTTCATGCTTTACACCACTAATTATAGATTGACTTCAATATTAATTTCCAGAGGAGTAAGGTTAACTTCTGGCAAAGCACCTCTTGAAAAAGCTAACCTTTCATTCTTGTTATAAAATATTCTGAAATGTATAAATTTAATAAAATATTTAACTAAACAAAGGTAGAAGATGCACTAAAAGAAAAGATAATGGACTGGTTTGAACTACAATCATTATCATGATTTTTAGGATTTAAATCTCCTCGATGTTTCTCTAAGCAGATTTTCAGTATTTTGCTAAAGCCGAAGGAGTTTGTGCTTACCCAACAAAAATGGTCCAGGAGAGAGAAATGAAGAAAAACAATGTGTGAACAGATACAGATATAAAGATTAAATACAGATAAAGAGAGATGAGTGAGATAGAGATAGAGATGGTAGAGATAGAGATTTAGACAAGGATACAGAAGCAGATATAGAAATTCTATCGCTGCCTCAGAATGATGACAATGAAAATCTAATGAGAATTTTTTATTAGGAATCATAAAGTCAAACATTTTCTCAGAGTCTGCCTGAGGCTGAGGGATGTAGTAATGACACTATGACGAAGTTGCAGCAATCACAGTCTATAATCTCTCATAATGTAGTGCTACTGTGTCACTGCTGACACTTTTCTATGATGGATTTAGTTGAAGTCAAGGCCCTTGAGGCAGAAGGTCAAAAAAGAAAAAGAAAAAAAGAACAGAAAAAGAAAAAGAGTACTGTATGAGTTTCCTATGTCTAAATATTAAAAGACTGTTAAATGCATGTAGCTAAATGTAGCAAAAATTCACATTCCTTTGGACTGAGTCAAAAAATATTGACAATAATCCTTTCTCTGCTTTTCCTTTTAACAAAAAAACAAACATTTCTATTGTTTTTAACAGTACATTCTTTTTTTTGAATTTAAGATGTTCTCATTTTATCTCAAACTGCAATAGATATTTTCCCTTGAGAAAGCACTGTTTGAGTTAAATGTTTTTCTTCCTATCCCACCAGCAAAAAAGTATTGTACATACAGTTTAAAGAAACAGAGTGTTAGACTCACACAATTGAAAAGTAACTGTCTCTTCCTCCAGGCAACACAGCTACCAATATAATAATGAATCTCTCTCTTGTGAGGTATTAAGGTAAAACAAAAGAGCAAACATTTCACCACATATTATCTGCTTCATTTAATCCACAATTGCTTTAATAGATAATATTCTGAAAATAGTGTGCTTGAATGACCATAGCATATACTATTCTAAAGCACTTGCTTGGATAATCTGGAAACTATATGAAGGTTAATAACATTTACCATAAATCAAATAAAGTTTTTATGGTAATTACAAGAGCACTGCTGGAAATGCTATTTTTCAGACCATCAAAATTAAATGAAGAAATGGAAAGATTTTTGTTTGTTTTGTCTGTTTATATTTATTTAACCTTTCAAGAAGAAACTGAAGTATCAAATGGTTGCTTACAGAATCCTTGAGAATTCAAGATAGCGCATTTCAAGCATGCAGAATGACAATCACAATAATCACAAACAATAACTTGGACTAGAATGCCCTTATTCCACTGCATGGGAGGTGCTGTCTATAAATGTATTAATAGCTGCTCTGAAAGGTACACATAACTAACAAAAAATGTGAGTTATGAAGAATATTCTAAACAAGAGCAAAGGGAACCATACTAATGTCTTATTTTTAAAGAACTGACTTCATTTTTGGTAAGTGTGGTGTATTCAGGGATACCACCAGTTATTTGAAAAAGCAAAGAAAAGATAAAACATATTTTTGTCTCTGCAGCACACAAACCAACCTGCAAAGATCATATATCTGAAATGCTTGTGATGTGTCTTGATCTGCTGGGCAGTAACTAATGACAAAAGGGAGATTAAAGTGGCAGAGAGCAATGAGTAAATGAGTGAGGTGAAATCTGGGAGAATTAATACCAAACTGAAGAATTCCATCAAGAAAATCATGTTAGATTCCAGAGAGTTTGGAGAATGGTGTCTTAAAATAAGCAATTTCTCACATAGGAAGGAAAAAAAAAATAGCCAAACTGATAATTATTTGCCTGAAAATTCCAGGATCTCAAGCATGAAATATTTCATCTTGACCTATTATAATGTGTGTTTACATACATAGCATGTATGTAAACAAAAGGAAGTACAGGAATACATAATTGAGAATTTGGAGACACCACTGGCCACAGGCCTCCAACTAAACTTGACATGGTTTATCACAGCTCTCTGAGCTCTGCAATCCAGCCAGTTCTCAATCTACTCACTGTCCACTCATTTAAACTACACTACCTGAACTTGCCTGTGAGGATGTTATGGGAGATGGTGTTGAAAGTCTCGCTGAAGCTAAGGTAGACCACATAAGCAGTGGCCATTGCCTACAATCTGAATTTACTGATGGAAAAAGAAGGAAAAAAAAAAAAAAAAAGCAGGAATTAAATTTACAAATTAATTTGAAATAAATGTAGACATTACTTCTAAATTTAAGTAATTTGCTAATAAATGGAAGGAAACCTTCAAAATGGGCCATCTCATTAAGACTTCATCAACTTATACTTTCTTCTGATAGAATTTTAATTGAATTCTGGACCACATGGGCTATTTAATAGCCTCATCATGAAACCCCTTTCCTTATCCAATCCTTTTTGAGTATTGAATACACAAATACAGTTTAGATAACTAACATCCCCAAAGTTCAACCAGACTGGAATGTATGAGTGTTTCTCTTTATGCATGGTAGAATCTGAAAAAAAAAGAGCACTATTGCTAAGCCTTTAGGAAAGAAGGGAGAAACAATTTATTCATATTGTTCATACAAAAGTCTACAATAAGACTTTGCTATATTTTGCTATACTACTCATATGCTTCTCCCTCAATATGAAACAAAGGAGTCATTGCATATGTCTTCTTATAGCAATGCCTTCAAAAATTTCCCTCCACTTACCCTAAATTTTATTTAGTTTCAAATTAAATTAATTTATTTTTGAATTATGGTAATTAAAAACTGATAAATGCACAAATATTTCTCTTCCCTGTCCCTAACTGTATACATTCTTAGATTTTGACAGTTGAGTTCAATCCGTGTTGAAACAAGTAAGTCTTGCATATCCAGCTCTAATCCTACTCCTCTCTAGTCCCTCTTCTTTCACATATACATTGTAACACAATCCTATTTTAAGATGTAAAGATTAGGAGATATGTATGAATACCACAAGAAGAAATTCCACAAAGAGAGTGCAGACTAAAACTCTTCTGTTTTGAAATTGTCATATTTTTAGGATTTTTTTTACTTTCTTTTTTTAACCTTGTTCTTGAGATGTTAGTGTTTCTAAGATATATTAGCTCAGTTTCAGAGAAAATAAAGGCAAATATATTCTAAATCACAATGTGGAAAGATTTAGAATTACATAATAACTGTGAAATGTATTCAAAACAGTACAAAGTGCTCATGTAGCACAAGACTTCGTGGAAAATTACAAGGAGACTTTACAGAAAAATAGAAATCTTTTTCAGATACTTCTCTTCAAGATTAGAGAAATGACATAAGGAAGGCTTGTATCGTCACCTCCTACTCTAACTGGTAAGCAGAGAGAACTTCATTTCACTGTCAATCTATCTACCCTCACAGAACTCATACAAAGGCGGAGGAATTTGTACTTCTAATTAACCAACAACTCATCTTTTCTTGGCAGACAGAAGAGCAGTTGGAAGTGAATTTTCTAGCTGAAACTTGAAAGATTACAGCTTTCAGAAAACCCTTTAGTTCCCAGATTTTGATGCTGCTTTTTAGAGAGTTCTTTTTTTATTACTATTTTTTAAGAGAGTAAACATAGGCTAAGTTGATTTTAGACTCTTCCAAATGATCATTGTGCTGACTAGTAAAGGGTGCATATGTTTACTCATATTTGTACACATTTGCCAGGAGCTGGACATGGGAAATGTGTTTTTTCTGTTGTTGTTGTTTGTTTGTTTGTTTTTGTTTTCTGGTATACCACTTCCTGATCTACTACTCTATGAAATTCTATAGTACCGAAGGCAAAGGAAAGCTAAAGCAGACTAGTATGCTGCCCGATCTCTCTTGCATTAGGAAACTACACACACTTGTGTCATTCACTAACTGCATTGACATTGAAATGACTCTGTATGACACTGTATGTGCTGATTAACAATTGAGCTGACTTAGGTCTAGCTTCATAAAACTGCAGGAAAGATGGTGGAGGAAAAACATAAGAAGATGTTGCCTCTTAACAGGAATCTTTATTAGGACTAAGAATACTATCATTATAAAAGATAAATATTTATATTTTGGAATCACTTAACAAGAAAAGCTAGTTATTGTTTAGTTGTCCCTTGTGATTTGCCCTTAAACAATAAAATTGATACTTTGCTCCATATGCTGCCACTCAGAGGGACCTGGACAGGCTGGAGAGTTGGGCAGAGAGGAACCGCATGAGGTTCAACAAGGACAAGCGCAGGGTGTTGCACCTGGGAAGGAATAACCCTAGGCACCAGGACAGACTTGTGTTTTACCTGTGGAAAAGCAGCTCCACAGAGAGGAATCTGGGAGTCCTGGTGGACAACAAGTGTGCCCTCATTGCCAAAAAGCCCAGTGGGATCATGGCCTGCATGAGGATGAGTGTTGTCGGCAGGTCAAGGGAGGAAGAAGTTCTTTCCTGTGGGGGTGACAGAGACCTGGAACAGGCTACCCAGAGAGTTTGTGGAATCTCCTCTGGAGGTCTTCCAAATCCACCTGGATGCCACCCTGTGGCCTGTGCTCTGGGTGTCCCTGCTAGAGCAGGAGAATTTGACTGGATGGTCTCTAGAGATCCTTTTCAACCTTAAGCATTTGGTGATTCTGTGAAAATAGTGGACCAGTGTTTTTAGAAACTAAATATTGGACCTCAAATTAAGATGGATTCCCAGACACCCTGTGTTGTATGAATAGTTTAGTGCTCCAAGCTCTCATTCAAAGAATATTAAGAGCACTTTCCTACTAAACTTAGTAGAGTCAGGAGCAAGAATTAAATGTGCATTGATTTATGTGCAAGCAAACAAAGCAGCACACACAGAGGATATTATCATCTAGATATTCATGAGTACTTTCTTCTATTTAAATGTTCACTCTAATTTCTACATTAGTGGGAATATTTCTGTCTGTTTCATGAAATGCAAGTCCTTCAAATAATATTAAGAGTCAGAAACATTAGGAAATAATCAGTAAAAATATTTTTTTCTTCTATGTGTGAAATTAACTGAAAATTAATAAAACAATGCTTTTTCAAATTAATTCCTATCACTTTGAGGTGTACATTTGCCAATGCCAGAAAGAATGAGCATAGTATCAGTGCATGTAAAAGAGAACAGACCTTGAGTTTTGCCACCCAGGTTTGAATTGAATTTGGCAGGATCAGCTGGCAAAAAAAATTTACAGCATTAAATTCTTTCATACAACATTACAATACTACAACATTACAACTCCAGTCCTATTCAATTTATTCATCAATGACCTAGAAGAAGGGACAGAGTGCACCTGCAGCAAGTTTGCTGATGATACCAAACTGGGAGCAAAAGCTGATAGCCCCGGGGGCTCTGTGCTGCCATCCAGAGGGACCTGGACAGACTGGAAAACTGGGCAGTGAGGTTTCATGAAGTTCAACAAAGGCAAGTGCAGGGTCCTGCACTTGGGGAGGAATAACCCCAGACACCAGGGCAGGCTGGGGACTGACCTTCTGCAGAGCGGCTCTATAGAACTGGGTGTCATGGTGGATGACAAGATGACCATGAAGTAGCAGTGTACCCTCATGGCCAAGAGGCCAATGGGATCCTGGGATGCATTAAGAAGAGCGTCTCCAGCAGGTCGAGGGAGGTGATCATCCCCCTGCACACAGCCCTGGTGAGGCCACATCTGGAGACTGTGTCCAGTTCTGGGCTCCCCAGTACAAGAGGGATGCGGAGCTGCTGGAGAGAGTCCAGCACAGGGCTACGAGGATGATCAGGGGCCTGGAACATCT